>OX465289.1:48498277-48743277 GCA_949987695.1 Merzomyia westermanni | reverse complement strand
CGAAAATCGGTCTCCACTTGGTCCTGCCATCAGAGTGGTGGTCTCCCTCTTCCTCTGCTTCCACCGGCGGGTGCCGATAAGAATACCTTCTGGGCTGGAGCATCTTCGCTCATTCGCACTACGTGGTCTAGCCAGCGAAGCCGCTGTGTTTTAATTCGCTGCACTATGTCGGCGTCTGCGTAAAGTTCATACAGCTCATCATTAAATCTTCTTCGGTACTCGCCGTCGCCAACGCGTAGAGGTCCACAAATCTTTCGAAGAACCTTTCTCTCGAATACTCCCAGAGCCGCCTCATCAGATGTTGTTAGTGTCCACGCAACTGCACCATATAGCAGGACGGGTGCGACTTGTAGAGTGTTATTTTCGTTCGTCGAAAGAGGACTTTACTTTTCAATTGCCTACTCAGTCCGAAGAAGCATTTGCTTGCAAGAGTAATTCTTCGTCGGATTTCTAGGCTAACATTATTATTGTTATAGTAATTATTATTATATTATAGCATAGTAATTCGTTTGCACTAAAAAGAGTAAGAGCCCCAGAGCTTACATCTTTTTCACGCAAGACTCTTGTAGGTATCTAATGGATGTTTCAGAATAGGTGCAGGATCAAGCGCTGGGCTGCAAAGAGCACGTACAAAGAGCCGGTTTGTGATATTGGACCTACAAAGCTGTTCCTACCACGAATAGAAGTGAGGTCTTAGCAAAATATCATAAAAGGTCTCTGAAAACTTTTGGAAGACGGATGTAGGAAGTGCGGTTTGAAGGAAGGAACGCTTGTCCACATTCTGTCTTATTATCCCCACTCTCGTGGTTACTATTAGGGATTAAAGAGAGGTGTCATTCATAGATGGTAATCCTATCTATAAATATTTTTGCTGTATTTTTCCATGAAAACCTTGATGTATACCAATATGTGTATGGCATGTCTCATTTCATTTAAAAATATATCCGATAGATGCGAACCCCGTAACAACATCCTCTGTGGTAACACATATGTGGGTAAAAATTTCACAAATCGGGGGAGCCGTGTTCGAGCTAGTCTGAGTATACAAATATACAAGAACAGCACTTTTAAAGTTATATAGTCTGTCACACTGTGCATACCTTTTTTTGTTTTAACTGTTTGGAGGTTGTTTACGTTTTTCTGGTCTCTCTGTTAGTAAGTCAGAAAGCAGCTTGCCATCTTTCACGAATTTATTTTATCTTCTTGCGACAATTAACTTGTTTCATGAACGTCTCCACATTTTTCATGTAGCTGAATTCTAAGTGCTTTCAATAAGAAAGTAGAAAAGAAAAATTGCTAAAAAGGGCTATTGTTTCCTTGGGCAAAACAAATAGTCAGCGCATTTTGATTTTGTTAAGAAATCCAACCAAAAATTACGGACTGCAAAAATATCACACTCTTGGATCCATTGCGGCATGGGAAGGGAAAGCACTGTCGAAATAGGAGTCCAGGTTTCATGCACTCACTGAAAAGTAGTTTGACGTTGAGCAAAAGTGAGAAAACGATAACTTCGCAAGGCCACTCCAACTAACTGAATTAAGAGCTTGCTGGGGAATTTAGTCAGTAGCGCCAGACTAACACAGCTCTACTTTTCGCAGAGTGGGTTTTGCATTGGGCTTTTGGACTGCAAAAGAGCATCCGGTGGATTTTCAGGGGAGGGGAAAAACGGCCAACAACATTGTTTAAAAAACCTTTGATTTGATTCCATAGTTTGCATATCATAGTAAATTCAAAAAAATCTTTGCCATCGCTTCAGCAGCGCAGTTTCCGGGTATGTCGCTTGTGGCTTGGGATCCAGTTTACTGTGAAGCATATCGAAGTCAATTGCCTGCAGTCGAGTGCTACCTTTGATCTAGTGTCGCTGCTTTGATCCCTGCTTGTCTGTCGCAGAATATTGATAGGAATGTGCAGTTTTAGGAGAGCAACCAGCGCGCGGCCTCCTTTATGGCTGCAAGTTCAGCCTGGAATCCGCTGCAGTGGCTCGGTAGCCTAATGCTCAAGGAGGAACAATATATCTTCCGAGTAGACGCCGCTGCCCACCTTGCCGTTGAGCTTAGGGCCATCCGTGAAGATAGAGATAGACTAGATAGAATATGCACGCCCTTACATTCTTGCCTTTCATGGATTCTTGTGGAGAACTTGCTGTCCGACTTTCTTGAGAAAGTGTGAGTTTCACTCCATTTAGGAGTACCATGTACCTTCTAGAAAAAATAACTGTTTCCATTTTGGGAGGATCCACCTTAGGGCCGTTTTCAAGTGACCAGTCCTCCACGTGATTTGAAAGCAGTCTGGAGTAGTTCACCTAGGGGTTGAAGATGCTTACACGTTGCCGTAAGAGCGATGTCGTAGGCGTAGGTAATGACTTTTCAGCCGGTCTATTTCAAAGAAGTAAGTGTTAACTGCTAGGTTCCACAAGAGGTGGGATAGGACCCCGCCCTGAGGGGTGCCCCTAGGTGCGTGTCAGACTATTGAGGCCTCTCCCAGTTATGATTAGATAATTCTTCTTTTCAGAAGCTGTCCAACGAATTTCAGCAGCGAAGACTCCAGCCCTATTGGAAAAGGGACTCCATTAAGGCCCGTGAATGTACGTTATTCAAGGCTGCTTTAAGGCTAGGATAGTCCGTTTTCTATCTTTGTGGTGGTAGCATGAAGAGTTATTTCCACGGATTTGCTTTTGGAGTTTGCATGCTGACCATTCGAGAGATCTCGTGCGTTTCTAATGTGCGCATACAGTATTTTCGCTAAGACTTTGAGGAGAAACCACGTAAGGCGCGCAGTCCTAAAATCAATTGCCTGTGAGTGTGAAGCTCCATCTCCGTTAGGTATAAATTTATATTATATTTGACTGGGTAGATCTCTGTGAAACGTAACATAGCATTAGACATGATTTATAGATTGCTGATATCAAGATATTATCGGGCCACAGAGATTTAAACGGGTCGAAGCTTTTGATAGCCCATTCAACCTTCTGAGGGTTAATTAGATGCCCCTTAGAATTATAGTTTCTTTCGTGATTGACGGCTATTGGGGGTTCTGTGGTACAGGCGGAAAGTGAGTGTCCACTAGAATATCAATCATTTCACCGCTGGATGAAGTCGAATCTCCATGAGGTTTCTGAATGAAGCTCGGAGCATTTGTACTTTCTGAGAGAACTTTAGGAAGTGTATTGGCCTTTGAGTTGCTTTCTACGTTGTTGTCACAGAAGTTCAGAATAGGGGTGCGCTGCATCAGCTCTTTGCGGCAGGCTTAGCCTACCATGAAAAGAGTGCTTAAGCAGCGCATGCAACCAAACATTTTTGAAGTTATTCCAATCACTTTGTAGGTGGTCTCATGTGGAGACAGAGGAATATATATCTGTGATATGCCAGTCCTCGATATGGCTCAGTAGCGGGTCAGAGATGGCTCAGTAGCGGGTCAGAGAAATGCGTGATATCTAGAACTTAATTTTTGCTTGCGGTAACAAATGTTGGTTCATTAATGGAGTTACCTACGGATCTCTAGGTAAGTGTTGGCAGAACCTCATACTATGTTATGAGAATTGGCGTCAGCTCCTATGATGATGGACAGTTTCGCCTCCGCGTCATGTGCCATATAGCCTCTAGTCAACCAAATTGGCCTTCCCTCTAGTTCCAGGCTGATGGTCACTGTGTCTGCGTCGCTAAAATGGGATAACAGAAAGTAAGAGGAGGTATTTTTTATGAGAATACATGCCCTAGTCCTACCTGTATTTGGCGTCATAACTACCTAGAAGGCCGCAGAGGCTAGTCCGGAAACTTTGTTTCGAATGATCCAAGCTTCTGGGATCAGTACGAGCTGGTCGGCCAAGGCGACAGAGAAGGGCAGCCAAAGCTGCATAAATACATATGTTTAAATAGATATAAACAAACACAACAATAGCACGTCTCAACATACATATAAGATGCCGAAAAAAATAATTGTATTCCTACCTCACCTTTAAATGAAAATTACCATTTGAATAATCTTTTATAATCATTTTATTACCAATCTAAAATTAGGCGACTTTAAACCATACCCGTAAGGGTACTTATTACACTCATGCGCCCACAAACTTAAACCCACTCTCTTTCGCTCATGTTAAAATGAAAATTTCTATTTGCATTTAAAATACATAAAAAAAATCAGTGTCGTGGCATATGGAATCACCATGAAGTGTGTGTCATATGTGAACAAAGTGGATGTTACGTATACGCCACGCCATCTACGCTAAGCGACCCCGACGAAATTATTGCTTTTGCTGCTAAAATGTCGTTCACAGCGTGGTTAAAGAAGATCATATGTGTGTAATACAAACGCACGCGTACTTATGGATGTACGTATGTACTTACAAGCATTGCTTTAGTAAATGTATGCAAATTGCTTTGTGAACGCACTTCTCAACTTAAGTTACGCCGAAAAATATGTTACAAAAATGAAAATCGTAAAAATGTTTATGACTTTATAACTGGCTTCCTATGTACAGCGCTCCCTCGAGTATACGTTAGCTCTCAATAGCAAGCAGTCAGTAAAGTTTTTAAAGCAATCACATCTGCATGCACGCATTGAAACACTTTGCAGCTTCATGCACATACATACATATGTATGTCTCATTGGCAAGCAAATAAGTAGCACATTTTTATTCAAGAATTTCCCATATGAAAATGCGAATATTCGTACCAATTACTGACGAATATTCAGAAAGCAAACGCAAACCTGGCTTTTGCTTACATACATGTGAATTCACTTTTTAAGGCAACACTTTTTATATCTTTTCATAATAATTTGTCATTTTTACTACTTTTGCGGATACTTTTGTGTTTCTAGTACTTTATTTCAGATTAACGTTTGTGTTTGAGTATTTATGTTTATGTACATTAGGCTGGAGCGCCTTTTTTATACAATAGATAGCAGAAACAGATAGATTGACCAAGAATATACCCTGGTGCATGTTTTAATAATTTATATGGTTGTCGTAGATGACATAGCGTCTTCTTCTTCCTCATCCACACCTTATGTCAAACTATCATATCTTTGCTTTTTGTTTACATTTTTTGTTTACAGTTCTTGGAAAAGCTATTGCGTTCGCTTCGTGTTTTATTTATTTTTAATAAAAATTCGATGTGAATTCATATTTAACGAGTTCTTTGTGATAACCTTTTAAGAAATTTTGTAATTTATGTGTGTGTGTTATAGATGGAAAGCGGATAGGCGGATCGTTATTGCGCGTTCCCTCTCCCATGTGCATTTTGACATAAGGGCAATACGTTGCCAAATAGAAATTAAATTTAATTACGTGTTGTTGGCCGCTTGCGTCAACCATATATAATTTAATCATGCCCTGGTGGAGTTCTCAGAGTTGCTGAAATATACTGCTCACTTACATTGTTCTCTCTAGGATTGCTCTCATAGAGCAGGTGTCAGAATCAGGTAGAGGAGAAATAGAATAAAATATAATAAAATAAAATTAAATAAAATTAAGTAAAATGAAATAAAATGAAACTAAATAAAATAAAAAAATTTAAAATTAAATTAAATAAATCAAAATAGAATGAAATAAAATTAAATAGAATAGAATAAAATAAAATAAAACAAAATAAAATAAAATAAAATTAAATAAAATTAAATAAAATAATATAAAATAAAATAAGATAATTAAAAAAAATAAAAAAAAATAAAATAAAGTAAATTGAAATAAAAGGAAATAAAATAAAATTAAATTAAATAAATCAAAATAGAATAAAAAAAAATGAAATATATAAAATAAAATAAAGTCAAATAAACTATAATAAAATAAAATAAAATAAATTTAAATAAAATAATAAAATAAAATAAAATAAAATAAAATAAAGTAAAATATAATAAAATAAAATAAAATTAAAGAAAATAAAGTAAATCAAATTAGAATAAATTGAAAAGAAAGAAAAGAAATTGTAGGGAACTGAAGGGTAGGGAAGAAATGGGAGGGAAAGGAAGGGGTAACAGAGAAAAGGAAGGAAACTAAAGGAAATGGAGCGACAACATAGAATAAAATAAAAATAATAAAAATAGATATAGAAACTTAATAGTTAAATGGTGTAGGGAGAAAAGTAATGAAAGGACACAACTAAGAGATAAGTAAAGGAAGGAAAAATATATTAAAAAAAATTAAAAACAAAGGAAGGAAGAGAAAATAGGTAACATCAGAAAAAAGTAAAATGTACTGAAAGCAAGGACCTGCATTGAAAGAAAAGAAAAGAACAGCAAATAATTAAAATAAAGTTTCATGGTTGAGTTTCAACCACTGGGCGATTTCTAGTAATATTAATAAGTGACAATTGTTGTACTAAGATTATTATGCACTAATTATATTTAAGGGTATACTTCCTTTATTCTTTATTTTTTTAATAAGGGGTGTGGTTTTAAATAAATAGCTAAAGTTGACATAATAGGTTACCGACGTACACATACATCGTATAGGCGAAATATTACATGGACTACGAGTAACACTTTCACAACAATATATTGCTAATGGAAATCGAAATTCAAGTATACAAGTTATAAGGAAAGAACAAACATCGCTATTTTCACAGGGCATTGAAAAATCTTTGTATTTTTGAAATCTTCAACAAGTAAACACTCGAAATAGGGTGGAATATTTAAAATAGTTTTAATTGATACACACTAATGTATGTACATATAAATACAACTTGCAAATACAAGTCAGAGCGAAGCCATAAACATAAATTTGCAGCTTGACAGTGGCAAATTTGGTTTAGGGGTACCGAAAAAGCTTTCAACACTTAGCTATTGAAATATTTACATTATAGGATTTCCCAAAAAAACATAGCTTTGTAGGTATTTATATATGAATGCGAAAAGGTACAAAAAAACCACGGAAACATGCCTTATACTACAAGAAGTCCTGCGCTGATTCGCATCAGAACAGACCATTCTTCAATATTGGGTGAAGCGCACAAAGCCTACAATGATAGCTAAATAATTGCAGGATGCCCAAAATATTTATCAAAAACTTTGTTGAAAAACCAGACTTGGACGAGTTTCTACAGAAACTATAATGATGATGTGGTAAGCGACTTTCTTAATTTCATAATGGAAATCGTAAATATGGGTGATTGTTAAATATAAAACTGGAGTGGTATATTCGTACAACATGTCACCAAAAAAATGGCTGTTTCTAGGTCGAAAAAAATAATTTGTCTACCAGGTAATGCAGCGAATGGTTTGATAGAAGGCATAGCTTTGTGCAACTCTATGGCTGATCTATAACACCATTCTCACTATAACTCTCCTAAGCTTTAGGAGGTCCTGTTAAATCCAAACACCTTTTGCAAAGCAGCCTAGAATATACTCGCGATAGGAATGCTGTCGTAAAAGTCCTCTAAAATCCACGACCCGAAAGTTCGATGTGGTCAAAGAAGGCGCTCCCGCGGCATACCAGAAGGTGCTAGTACCGGAGTCTACCGGAACAGATAAAGTGGTTTGAAAAGGTGTTTCAGCAACGTTTGGTCAGCAACCCACCGACTTTACTTCTGCCCTTAAAAAACATCTTAGTAAAAATTGCGGTTCTGTAGTTATTAACAGTGAAAATTCGAAAAGTTATTTATTTATATGTATGTCGGAGGTGCCAAGGCCATTACCAAAGTGTTACAAAAATATTTAATAATTTTTTTGCATCCGTCATCCCCGCGCGTGTGCGGAATAGGCATACATCGCTTAATCGATTTCTCTATTCATTTTAAAAACTTTGATAAATGGCTTTACAAATCTTCATTATGTGGACAAAACTGTAATAAATTGGTGCTATTGAATTTGACTGTTAGTTGAAAAGATTAAAAGTTGAAGATCCCAAGTGTGCTATATTTATGAAACACACTATAATCACTCAACCCAGTACTTCTCAGTTCACATCACAGTTAAGCTACCCTGCAAAAATCGAATGACTGAAACTCCAATAGATATTCATGTCGGTAAAATTTCTGTAATACTTCGTGTTATATAACAGTCAAATAACCATTAGCTGTGACACCGGTGTGAGCAGTACAGCTATATGGTTATCTTAGGTCAAAAAATAAATAAGAAAGAGCGAGATGTAAAACCGCACACACAGGAACGCGAGGAAAGAAGCAGTAAAAAAGTCCACCGTTGCTGTTAAAAACATAATGGGAGAAATACGGAAACTTTCAGTATGGCTTCGGGTCAGTTGATTTATCATTTTACCCGTATCGTTTTTGCAGGGTCCATTATAATACATACACTCACCATGTGGGAAAAAATACACCAACAATTTTTTGTTGTTCTAAGTGCTGCAGTTAGTGGTTACTTTTTAATATTTAACTGTGACCTGTAATTAAAAATTTAGGTTTTAAAATTTACTTGAGACAGGTTCAGACATTTTAAGTTAAAAATTATAAATTCTAAAGCTTGGTGGCATTTTGACCGCTGCAGTTCACAGCGAGATTGGCCATGAATTATTAATGCAGACAAAATGACTGAGAAAATTGATTTAGTGAGGTAAGACAACCCAGCTACCTAGGTAAATTAAATAGCGAAATAGCAACTAAGAGCACATAAATAACTGAAATGCATTTTCTCAGCTCTGCCAAAATATGTATGGCTGTAGGTAGCCTGCCAAAGGAGAGAAATTTTAATTGCAAATAATAAGAGCAGGAATTTAAAGGGGTAACTGCACATCTTTGTCGGTATGTATGTACTTAAAGTACAAAGTACGAGTGAATGTTGATAAAATGTAATAAATTTTTAGCTAATTATTATGTAAAGAAACTAGCTTCTGTGCATGTTCATACTATTTATGAGCAAAAGTTTGTTGCAGAAAAAATAGCAGTGAAAAGCTAACCGACCCACAGATTGTACTTGAGCTGTGGAGCGAGCATTTCTACTAATTGATAAAGAGAGCGGCAGATAATAAAGTAGCTTTTGCGATCCATGCCATTGGATAGTGGCAATTTTACGGGCCAAGTGCATCAACCTTTATTGAAGAAATGGTCGAAGTAGCGGAAGAAACGTGAACCAGGCCAATAACCGCGTATAAGTTTCCATCTCAGGCACAGCAGATCCATTTGAATTTGACTTCTCTAGAAGTCAAACGACTTTTGGCAATACCAGCAGCCCTGCCCTCACCCGAGTTTTCCGTGTTTATTTGCAAGTTCCCACGGAACTGTGAAATGCTGGATGAGAATGTCTTGGCCTCCTTTAGTGTTCACAATTGGCGTTAGTTATCAAGAAGTACTGCAGTGCTTTTTAAACAACGGCCGTAATCGCCTAGTAGGCCAAAGAGTAATGCTGCTGAACAATAACTTTGGTGGGAAATTGATTCCATTTAAAAATTTTTACAACTTTGGTTGTCTACAACTAATAGTTGCTTTAACACTAGAGCTGGGCGATTTAGTTCAATTCAAAGATCGAACGATCTAGTTTTTTTTTTTAAAATGAACTGCGTCTTTCATTTCGTTCAGTCGTTCAGCCGTTCAATACTAATTTTCCTTTTCAATCAGTTTGCATATCCATGAGCACAGGATACAAAAGAATAAGTGTGGACACAAAACGATGGTTTGAAACTCGGGTAGAAGTTAACCATTCGGTGAGAAAAATTTATTGAGGTAATAAGAGCCAATGTCGACTAACTTAAGCTGTTTTTCCAAACCAATATTGAGTGGGGTTGACAAAGCAAATTTAAGTTCGGTTGTTATTGCTCGCTGCCACAGAAGCATTTGAACTACTTACGTTAGCGCCATACACAAAGATTGTGCAACAATGCCAATCACTGAACGAGGTTGAAAACATTTGAACGATGTAGTTTGTGCGGTCACTGAAGTGAGTCGTCCAATTCAACTAGTTCGTTTGCAAACTACAGAACTCTATTGGACACTAAAATAACTGATCTTGGCCAGCTCTGTTGCTTTTCCTTTCAACGTCAATAAAAAAAGTTACTCATACGCCCCACCCACACGATTAGTATCTAAGAGGACATTTTCAAAAAATTCACAATATGTATTTATAAGGCAAACAAATACTTTCAATATATTTTGCTGATATATAGAGAGAGATGGATACTGAAGAAATAATCTAGCTTAAAAGCGATAAAGTATGGGATGGTGGCAAAACTCGCACTGATGCACTGCTTAAGCGGACCAGAAAAGGAGAGTACAAAAAGGAATTTCCTTGAGCCTCGAAAAATTTAAAAAAAAATTTTAAAAAAATGTTGGTTTACGGAATCGAACCCGAAAATTAAAGAATTTCTAATGGAAATGTTATGTTAGTTATACTATTTAACTGGAAGAAAAAGAAAAGCCACTGTTATAAATAAAACAAGTAAGGAAGTCTAAGTTCGGGTGGAACCGAACATTATATACCTAGCAGTGATCTATTATGGCATACCCATTTGCACAGGTATACTTTAATACTTTTCAGTTCGTTTTATAAAGCCATATGATTGTTTTCAATAAAACCACTTCTGTTATGAGTTCTGAGTGGTAAATTAATTTATTTGTATATAAATAGCTCCCCCACCCACCACTGCTCACCACATTTTTTCAAAATACCAACAAATGCACATTTTTTATTTAAAAAATTTGCATTCAAATAGAGAGACGGACAGACAGGCAGACGGACGAAGAGATGGACAACTCTAAATCGACTCAGCTCGTCGTCCTAATCATTTCAGTATATGTACTTAGTGATGGGCCCATCTCTTCGTTTTCTCATACTTACAAACATTTCATGTTCATGAAAGGTATACAAATCAAAAAAATTTATATATTTATATAACTTTCCTATTGCAGTGGATTATTAACTACTTGCCCGAATATCTTGCTTGTGTGTTATCCGATTTGCCTAATTTTTGGCAGGAGTATACTACATACTACAATCCCCTTTGAAAATAGCAGAAGTTTTATGATGAAAAGTGGGCGGCACCACGCCTAATTCCCCAAAATGCAGACTATTTTTTTGAGGTCGAATTTCGATTAAAAAGCTTATTATGTGTGCAAGATCTTATTGATATACAAACAAATTTTCCAGAACTATGTTAAAAAACTGGGCATGGCCCTTAAACGATTTCGCCCATTTTTACAATAAACAGTTACCTTTATATATTCAACAATTTTGCCAAATTTCGTTTCGACAAATAAGCTCTTATGGCATAAAAAGTTTTGTGGAATAATCCACTATGAAAAGGGCGGTGCCACGCTCATTTTCGAAAATTTATATTTTTCGAATTTCTTCATTAACGGACACTTTGAAAGTGAAATAGCAATTATATAAAGCTATTTTACGCAAAGTTATTGCCTATTAAATATATCTTTGATCAGTTTAAAAATCTTTCACATAAAAGTGGGCGTGGACCTTAACCGATTTCACCCATTATTCCTCGGAACAATTCTTGTATTCGTGGAAATCTTTGTGCTAAATTTCGTTTCGATATTCTAAACGGTTTTTGATCGATGATTAATAATATTTCTAAATTTGACTTAATCAAAGGTGGGCGGTCCCGCACCCATTTTAAAAAATTTCTTGAAAAATTTTTTTATGCCTTAATGTTAATGTACACAGCAATTTTTACCCTTATAGGTGTATTAGGTACTGAATAATCACTTTTTCGAAAATATTCTATACATAAAAAGTGGGCGTGGCTATCATCCGATCTCACCCATTTTAAATAGCGCTCGGAGATAAGTGCCAAGGAACCTGCATACCAAACTTCATTAAGATACTTTAAAATTTACTCAAGTTATCGTGTTCACAGACGGACGGACGGACGGACGGGCGGACGGACATGGCTTACTCAATTTCTCTTTTCCTACGGGCATTTTGATATATATAAGTCAATATCTTGATTCGTTTATGCGGTTACATATTACCGTTAGGCGAATGAAGTTAATACGAGGTGTGTTCAAAAAGTATTGCGAATTTTGTGTTTTTTCAAAAATTATTTATTTATTCATGAATATCTATTTTGTCCCCTTCAAAGTAATCCCCATGAGATATTATACACTTGTGCCAACGGTTTTTCCAATCTTCGAAGCATTTCAAAAAATCATTTTTTTGTATCTTGTTCAGCTCCTCCTTCGATGCTGTCTTTCTCTCGTCAAGAGAAGCGTAACGTCGTCCTTTCATGGGCCTCTTCAGTTTAGGGAACAAGAAAAAGTCACAGGGGGCCAGATCTGGGGAATACGGTGGCTGCGGCATCATTAGTGTGTTGTTTTTGGCCAAAAAGTCGCGCACAAGCAACGATGCGTGAGCAGGGGCGTTATCGTGGTGCAAAAGCCAATTTTTGTTCTTCCACAAATCCGGGCGTTTCTGGCGGATTGCTTCGCGCAAATTGCGCATAACTTGCAGGTAATATTCCTTATTGACCGTTCTTCCCTGTGGCAAGAACTCATGATGCACCACGCCCCTGCAATCGAAGAAAACTGTCAGCAAAACTTTCACATTCGACCGAACTTGGCGCGCTTTTTTCGGTCTTGGTTCGTGCGGCAGCTTCCATTGAGATGATTGAGCTTTGGTTTCCACGTCATAACCATAAACCCACGATTCGTCACCAGTTATGACCCTCTGGAGCAAATTTGGGTCGTCGCGGACAGAGTTTAACATCTCATTAGCAATGTTCATGCGATGCTGTTTTTGGTCACAATTGAGCAATTTTGGTACGAATTTCGCGTAAAAGTCGAAGACGATCCAAAACACGTGCAATCAAATCAGCTGTCAACAATTAACTGAACATTCAAAATGGCCGAGCTTGTCGGCATAAGTGAGAGACATGAGTACCAACATAACGCCACAAAAAATTCGAAATTCGAATATACATAGTAACCAGCGAAAATTCAAAATTCGCGATACTTTTTGAACACACCTCGTATACCTTGTGTGCTAGTACTACTAGGTATAAAAATGAAACGACTGTAAAAGAATACACCAAAATTTCTTACAGGTGCCCATGATCCTTAGTTATTGCTAACCTCCGTATTTTTGATCCAATTCAGAACATTTGCGACGCATTTATTGCCGATGGCGATATGACACTCCTACACTGCTATAATCACAAGTTAAAAAATTCTCCTGCCATGTTACAATCCTAATTCTTTTACTTAGGATTATGTCACGGAACCTATGTGGGCATTAAGCTGAAGAATATTTCTGATGCAAGCCGCCAGTTGGCGTTAGTATCGAGTCATACCTAGGTTTCTTATTTTTGATCCGAGGAAATAGAAAACCAAAAATATAACATCAAGAGTTCCCTGATGGTTTTTTTTTAGAGTAGAAAGCATCAAAAGCCTTGTGAGGACCAAATAAATCCCCATTAATTTGGCCCACACAAAACCGACCCCACATAACCAGATGAACATACAACAAGGCTCAACAACAAAACTAGCACCAACATGAACACAACGAGCGGTCGCAACATGTCACAGCAACACAGTAACCATGGCAACACAACCACCCGAGCTAGCAACATGTAACACCACAGCTATAAAAGCATTAACACAGCATCACAGGAGTTAGTCAGCACGGAGCTGTGGTCACGACCAGAGCGACTAGCGAGCGCATCTCGATCGTAGTTGGGTCTATCCAGTACAATCGAGATTCGCCCCGTAGGAGTGAGCCGTGGGATCGAAGGGAGTTGTAGTTGGGTCTATCCAGTACAACTACCACTAGAAACCTCGCGCACACCCGCCTCAGCAAAAGTCCCGCCACAGTAACGCGCAACCGCGAACAGGCGGCGTCCGGTCGCCTACGCCGACGTAGACCGCGCCGCGAGAGTGATACCCCGCGGAGTAAAAGCGCGAACGCACCACACGACCGAGCAGAGCGACGAAATACCGCACGACAGAGATACGTCAGCAGAGACCGCAGCAGAGCGGCGAAATACCGCACGGCAGAGATACGTCAGCAGAGACCGCAGCAGAGCGGCGAAATACAACGCACCTAAGAGGGGCACCGACACCGGGCGTGGCAGAGCAACGCCGATGCAACACACGACGCCGACGTCAGTACGCCAGCATAGTACGCGACAGCGACGCCAACGGAAGCACGGTAGAGTGCAACGCACCAGACCCTAACGGAATCCGTCTAACGGAACGCGGCTGGACCGTTAAGCCACGCCACCACAGCGGGTGGCGACGAATGAAGTCAGAGGGAGTTGAATTTTAGAATAAAATACGAATGAATTAATATTCTAGCATTAAGTAAGAATAAAGTAAAGTTTAATACAGCGAAACGATTTGCGCAGTGTCCCGAATTTAGAAATTTATTGTAAGCGAACCCTGGACAAGGCGAGTATACCCCAGCAATTACCAAAGAAGCAACGGGGCAACAAGAAAGCTTCTTTACAATTGGCGCCCGAGCAGAACCCCGCAAATCGTTCAAACGTCAGAAGGAACATTCCTGACTACACACCGGAAATTACAAAATGGCCGACCAGATAGACACCACGTGGCTGGACAACGTTCCCAAGGAGCAGCTGGTACCCATCGCACGGGAATTGGGTATCGAGCAGACAGGCTCCGCCCGGGAAATCCGAAAACGGATATTAGCGTTGGCAGCGAAGGCGGCGACGGACACGGAAATACAGGCCTAATTTGCGTCATTGGAGGCCACCTACCAGGACGCTGCAACCTCCAGTGAGGACGAAAGCGAGACGGGGGAAACAGACCCTCCGGACACAGGCGTAAGTTTAAACAATGGACCACCTAAGCAGAACATACCGGCCTTCCCCCCTCGGGATACGCAACGCACACGACATAACCCCGCATCAGGAGTAGCATCAGCAGGCACCTATGCGACACCACAGGTAACCCAGGCGCCAACCATTATATTCGCACCCATCATCGACCAAGTGCGGAAGTGGTCGGTAAAGTATGACGGGGGTAGAGACCCGTTAGCATTCATCGAACGACTGGAAGAGTTGTCGGAGGCATACACGCTAAACATGGATCTTCTCCCAAAAACCATGCCCGAGTTACTAGGAGGCACCGCTCTTCAATGGTATCGCAACAACAACGCACATTGGAGTAGTTGGGCGACATTCAGGCAGGATTTTCTACGTTTCTTCCTACCCGCTAGATACTTCGAACGCCTCGAGGATGACATACGGCAACGAAGGCAACACGCACGCGAGAAATACAAGGACTACGTGCTAGCGATCCAAAACTTGATGAGGCACGCCGGGTACAGCCACGAGCAACGTCTGGAAAGAATCTTCCGCAATAGCCACCCGGATTACCTACTGTACATCAAACGTAGGGATTTCAACAATCTCACCGAGCTCATCATTCTTGCCGAGGAATACGAGAGTATCCACGAGGGCTTTCGACGACCACCAGACGGAAATCGCCGAGAAGTCACGCGACACGTAGTAGGTGACAAAACTTTAATTTCACCACCACAACCTGCAACCCCGCCACGACCACCGAACAGACCGCACTACTCACCTCCAGAAAATCAGGGATTCGACCCCAACAATGTATGCAGGAGATGCGGTGAGCAAGGACACTACGCCAATAGTTGCCGAAAACCCCGAAAAATTTTTTGCTGGGAGTGCGGCCGCAGTGAGGTACGCACAATCGAATGCTGCCGTCAACGTCAGGGAAACGGCAGAGGGCTTCACGAAGGACAAGGCGCAGTGAGCCCAAGGAACCCAGCGCCGAATCAGCAGTAGCAATGTACCAAGAGCATGGCCGCCTTTACGCCGTAGCCAGGCTCGGCGCGGAATCAGCAGAGGCGGTCATCGATACAGGGGCATCGAGAAGTTTCATTTCGAGTAGCCTAGCAAAACGTGTGGTGAACTCTGGGAGCGGAGAAATGGTGAGAGTGGCCATCAAAATAACGATGGCAAATGGGACTAGCACCACAATCTTCGACGCCATAAGGACTTAGGTACGCCTCGGAGACGCGTCACACCACACAGTTTTACACGTTATGCCCGGGGCAATCGACGACATCATACTGGGACTAGATACGCTAGGGAGCATGGGAGCCACGATATCC
The DNA here is from genome assembly GCA_949987695.1 of Merzomyia westermanni. Taxonomy (NCBI): domain Eukaryota; kingdom Metazoa; phylum Arthropoda; class Insecta; order Diptera; family Tephritidae; genus Merzomyia; species Merzomyia westermanni. The sequence continues at coordinate 48,727,278 of OX465289.1, read as the reverse complement.
TGCGGAGGAGGACACCTCGCGATATCCAGGCCACTTACCCAACCCACATTGACACCAGGCGTACCGACACCGATAACAGAGGAGGCAACGCCGCCAGGGGAAGACAATAACGACATAGATGAGAGGATCAACAGAATCAACGGCGCCTCCAACCAGGACGAGGCGGAGGGCATACAAGATTTTCTCCCGAAAGAACTCCAAAAATTCGAGACTATGAACGGAGTAACGACAGTGGCGGAACACAAGATTATCCTCACCGACGACCGCCCCATCAAGCAACGCTACTTCCCCCGAAATCCGGCCATGCAGAGCATCATCAACAAGGAAATTGACGAACTCCTCGACAAGGGATGCATCGAGCCATCCTCTAGCCCCCACAGCGCACCGATCGTGCTAGCCAAAAAGAAGAATGGTAAGTGGAGGTTGTGCGTAGATTATCGGCAGCTCAACGCCCGATCAATACCCGACGCATACCCCCTACCAAGAATACAACACATACTGGACAAGTTACGAAGGGCGAAATACATCAGCAGCCTGGACTTGAAGAACGGCTACTGGCAGGTACCATTGGAACCGCAGAGTCGTCCTTACACGGCCTTCACAGTACCCGGGTGCGGATTATTTCAGTGGCGTGTTATGCCTTTCGGTTTGCATTCCGCACCAGCAACATTCCAGAGGGCACTCGACCAAGTCATTGGGCCAGAAATGGAACCACATGCCTTCGCGTATCTCGACGACATAATTGTCATAGGCTCCACGTTGGAGGAACACATACGCAACTTACAGGAAGTCATGCGACGGCTGCAACACGCCAACCTCAAAATCAACCCGGAGAAATGCGAATTCTTCAAGAAGGAACTTCGGTACCTAGGCCATGTGGTAAGCGATAAGGGAATCCACACGGACCCCGAGAAAGTTGCAGCTATCAAGGAGCTGAAACCACCAACCAACGTGGAGGAAGTTCGCCAGTGTCTGGGGATAGCATCGTGGTATCGCCGTTTCGTGCCTGACTTCGCTACTATAAGCCAGCCGCTCACAGCCCTGCTGAAAAAGGGCAAGCACTGGAAGTGGGGAGCAGAGCAACAAGAAGCCTTCGATACCATCAAGCAGAAACTCACGGAAGCCCCTATACTCGCATGCCCGGACTTTACAAAGTTGTTCACCTTGCCGACGGACGCCAGCAATTTCGGTCTGGGAGCAGTACTGACACAGGAGCTGGAAGGTGGAGAGCGCGTTATCGCTTACGCCAGCCGAAAACTAAACAAGGCGGAGGCCAACTATTCGCCCACCGAAAAGGAGTGCCTTGCTATCGTGTGGGGAATACGGAAAATGAGGCCATACTTGGAAGGATACCGGTTCAAAGTTATAACGGACCATATGTCGCTGAAGTGGCTAAACTCGATAGAAAGCCCCTCAGGCCGCATAGCACGATGGGCATTGGAGCTGCAACAACACACATTCGACATCGAGTATAGAAAAGGTAAGCTCAACCTGGTAGCCGACGCACTATCTCGACAACCACTAGAGACCCTGCGACTAACGACGACGACAGAGACTCAATGCAAGTGGTGGCGCAAGCGGGTGGATGAAGTACGCACCAACCCGGAGAAGTACGCCGACTATGCAATACAAGAAGGGCAGATGTACCGCCATATTCCCTGCCGGTCACACGACGAAGAGGTGGTCCCGTGGAAGTTATGTGTACCCACACCGCTCAGACAGCGAGTCCTAAAAGAAAACCACGATATACCAAGCGCTGGACACATGGGCATCCGTCGTACAGTAGCACGAATCGCCAACCGGTATTATTGGCCCGGCATGTTCCGGGATATCAGCCGACGGGCTTCGCCGCCTATTCAGAGAACGCATCCTTGCAAGATTCCGTACTCCCAAGATACTGATATCGGACAACGGGGTCCAGTTCACCAGCACAATGTGGCAGCGCTACCTCAAGGAGATGGGGATACGGCAACAATTCGCGGCACCGTACACCCCCCCAAGAGAACCCCACAAAACGAGCAAACCGGACCGTCAAACGCATCGTGGCGCAACTCACCAGATCGCAGCACAACCGATGGGACGATCTTCTCCCGGAAATCGAGCTTGCCGTAAACACCAGTGTCACCGCATCCACAGGGTACAGTCCTGCGTTCCTCCTACAAGGACGGGAACCGCGACTGCCAGGGGCACTGTTCGACGAGGTTAACATCGGAACCGGCACAGCTACCACCGCGGCCGAGGAGAAACACAGCAGAATGCAAGAGGCCTTCAAAATCGTAAGGCAAAACATGGAACGAGCAGCGGTAGACCAAGCACGGCACTACAATTTACGGCGGGGAAAATGGACCCCCGTAATCGGCGAATTAGTCCTCGTAAAGGAACACCACCTATCGAAGCCCGCAGAAAATTTCGCGGCAAAGTTGGCCCCAAGTATGATGGGCCCTACCAGATCCTAGGGTATGTATCACCAGTGATACTCAAAGTACGGAAAACCGACGGCGGGAAGGAGAAAACCGTAAACATCTCGGAACTAAAAGCCTATCATGCGGCAGAAACCGGCGCAAGCGAGTAGAAACAAAAATATAATTGTAATTAAAACCAAGGGTGGGAGGACAGAGCGATGCTTAAACATTCAATCGCAAACCACCGAGGTGAAAACATCAAATAAATTTTGCTACGAATTTTTTTTCTCCAAACAATCAAAATGGAAAATTACAACAACAAACTAGCCAAAAGCATGAAGTGCATGCGAAAGTGAGGCGAAACGGCCAAGGGCAATGCTTCTAGAGACGGGGGATGGTCCGAGCACTACGGGTGACACCATACGCACAACCGCTCAGCGCGCAGTCGCTGAGTACGCCAACGCAACCAACCCCACGCGCGCAGCCGCCGGACACGACGACGCCAACGCCAGGCGCACAGCACATACAGTCCGACGAGCCACTGAAACCATTATACGCACCATGCGCGTGGCAAAGTGGAGGAAGCCGCGGCCAGTACCCATAATGAGGCCAGAGCATCACCACTAGCAGCCACGTTGAATAGGATCGAGGTGGAGGTAGAGCAGCAGGCAGAAATCATCGAGCTCTCGAACAAAGACGTAGCCCCACTGGAAAATAACCCATCGGCAATCATCGAGCTCTCCTCGGACGACGAAGCAGGCACACCGGAAGAGGAAGGTCCGAAAATAATATTCCCGGCAGGACAAGGCGGCATACCCCTATACAACGTGGACCTCAAATCGCTCCAGGGATCACACTGGCTGACGGACGCCGTCATTGACGCCTGGGCGAAGGGCCGGGAAGAGCACCACGAGCAACAACAAACGACTCTCAGCCCCTTCGTGATCTGGCAGCTGACTCAAAAGGGAAACATGGATGAGAGGTAGGTCCGGAAGATAGACCTGTTCGGGAAAGGCGCGATCCTCGCACCGCACAACATCGCCCAACATTGGTACCTGCTCGGCCTGGCCAACGCAGCAACCACACACCACGTCACCGACACGGAGTGCTGGCAAGAGCGGTACATACTGGTAGCAGACTCACTACGCAGAATAAAAACGCAGCACGCGACGCAGGCTTGGGCAGACTTCCTTCGTTGGGAATACATGCAGCGGTACGGCCATGATGGTTTCAAAGCCCAGGAACTAATCCTCGAGGTGCCCCAGCAACAGAACACGAACGATTGCGGCGTCTATGTGGCAGAGAACATGGACAGAATATTGCGATACACGGGACGCGGGGAAGGAGCACCCAGGCTGATCAAGCAACCGTTCACGGAGGAAATGGCGAGCCAGAAACGCACGGAGATGCTAACCCGGTTCCTTCAAAGTACCATGGAGGCGACGCTGAACGCCGAAACCAACACTCAGCCCGTACAGGCACTGCCACAGCCAACCACAGAAGGTCACCAAAAGGTGATAATCGAGGCACAGGACGCGGAGGGGCCGATGCTGGACCAATTCCCGGATATAGCGGAAAACGTGCGAAGCATATTCCGACGCATCGCCGAAGGCAAAGGAAGCTCCCGGGTTAAATTCCGCACACACCAGTACAAGGTGAGCATCGTAAAAGGCAGGGCCTGCATACAGCTACGCGACACCGAGGGCTGACTCTCCGAAGTGGGGGGGGGGAGTGTGAGGACCAAATAAATCCCCATTAATTTGGCCCACACAAAAACGACCCCACATAACCAGATGAACATACAACAAGGCTCAACAACAAAACTAGCACCAACATGAACACAACGAGCGGTCGCAACATGTCACAGCAACACAGTAACCATGGCAACACAACCACCCGAGCCAGCAACATGTAACACCACAGCTATAAAAGCATCAACACAGCATCACAGGAGTCAGTCAGCACGGAGCTGTGGTCACGACCAGAGCGACTAGCGAGCGCATCTCGATCGTAGTTGGGTCTATCCAGTACAATCGAGATTCGCCCCGTAGGAGTGAGCCGTGGGATCGAAGGGAGTTGTAGTTGGGTCTATCCAGTACAACTACCACTAGAAACCTCGCGCACACCCGCCTCAGCAAAAGTCCCGCCACAGTAACGCGCAACCGCGAACAGGCGACGTCCGCTCGCGTACGCCGACGTAGACCGCGCCGCGAGAGTGATACCCCGCGGAGTAACAGCGCGAACGCACCACACGACCGAGCAGAGCGACGAAATACCGCACGACAGAGACACGTCAGCAGAGACCGCAGCAGAGCGGCGACATACCGCGCGGCAGAGATACGTCAGCAGAGACCGCAGCAGAGCGGCGAAATACCGCACGGCAGATATACGTCAGCAGAGACCGCAGCAGAGCGGCGAAATACAACGCACCTAAGAGGAGCGTGGCAGAGCAACGCCGCTGCAACACACGACGCCGACGTCAGTACGCCAGCATAGTACGCGACAGCGACGCCAACGGAAGCACGGTAGAGTGCAACGCACCAGACCCTAACGGAACGCGGCTGGACCGTTAAGCCACGCCACCACAGCCGGGTGGCGACGAATGAAGTCAGAGGGAGTTGAATTTTAGAATAAAATACGAATGAATTAATATTCTAGCATTAAGTAAGAATAAAGTAAAGTTTAATACAGCGAAACGATTTGCGCAGTGTCCCGAATTTACAAATTTATTGTAAGCGAACCCTGGACAAGGCGAGTATACCCCAGCATTTACCAAAGAAGCAACGGGGCAACAAGAAAGCTTCGTTACAGCCTTTAAGTCAGTGTGTGACTTAAAATACTAATATTTGGCAAGATATACCTCCGAGGAGATTAAGGCTTAACTTCTTTACCGATTTGGGGTGTGCTGCTTATGAGATTTTCCAAATCGGGGGAAAGTCCATCCATGAAGATTTGGTGAAGTGTTATCGAGTCAGGGATTCCTTTGGTGAACGTCAATGTGGTACAATACACTACTAGCACTTTTAGGCTCTTCGGGCCTTTGGGCCATCTGATTTTCTCACCTTGTTCTTAAGAAATGGTATGGAGTTAACAGTATCACCTACGTGGAGACAAATGGAAGATTGGTACCGAGAAATGAAACACGAGATATCCCTACATCAATAGCTGAAATCGCTGTTATAAATATTTTAACCTAAATTTTAAACATTTCTGGGCTACATATATGTCCAAACCAAATTTGAATTCGAATATAAATTGTGGCAGTTTTCGAGAAAATGATCGTGAACAAAAGAGTTTTAGTTTCACACCAGAAATGTCTGAACAATTAGAAAACATAAAAAACACTTGTATCAGTTGGAAGGACTCGATCCGACGCTCCCGCATCAGAATCGCCAGCTCTACCCACTGATCTACGGCGTACAAAAAACTGTAATGACTTGAAAAAGCTTCCAGAAGTATATGAAAAGAAATAAAAAAAGTTTTACACGTTTTTTCAGTTCAGTTTTAAATCTAATTCGCAATAAATTCAAAATTGGTGTAGGTTATTTAACGGTTTGTAATTTATTCCAAAAACGATTAAAAAATTGCTTCAACCGACGAATGGCTTAAAATTTAGGCTCAAATTCTTGCCGTGCAATGTTTACAAAAACCATATTAGGTGTTGTTCTAGTTGAATCTATTTTAGGGCAGAATTCTCAACATGGTTGTTCATTTTTGATGTGTAAACATCTTTGGGTTCAGTAGGGGCTGTCCAGAAAATATATGCTTCGCTGCCTGTAAATGTGCCTCTGCCGCTGTTTGTAACCGTGCCTCTGCCATTGTCTTGTGGGTGTGTACACAATTTTGGGCTACCTCTAACCGTGATTCTGCCACTGCTTGAAACTGCGTCTCTCTCTTTGCATTGTTGTTGATGTTGGTTCTCTGTTTGAAGTGAGACTTGGTTTAGTATGCGTGTATAGAAATCTTGCCTGACTGCTTTTTAATGTTAGTGTGTGTGTACAAGTGATTTGCTGGCGTTGATTATTGATGCATTGCTTGGTTTGCTGTTGTTTGCATTTTGTTATTCGGAAATCGTGCGTGAACACGATGAATACTTGCAATCGGCAAATATACGATCAAAAAATCAAATTGAGCGTTTAGCAAATATACACAGTGGTTACAAAAACTAAACCACTAATTATTCATATAAAATTTTTTTTAGCTCAGAATAATTAGCACGGTAGCTAATTTGGTTTGTTTGTATAATCCTTGTTTTTATATGTATGGAATGAAATGCAAAAAAAGTAACTAATATCAAATAAAAGTAAAAACAATGGAAGAGAATAAAATTAAATAAAATAAAATTCATTAAACGAAACTATGGTAATGGAAAGTAAAGCAAATAACTAAAATCTAATAAAGTTTTGTGGTTGCATTTCAGCAAGCTCTTGTTTAGTTAAATTTATGTGCAGGATACACATTAGACTGGGTCGATTTATTAACCGATACCGCGCCATCGATTTTTCGATAGGTTTTGGGCTCAGAAAAAAAAAGTTGAACTACGCATACCCAAAAAAATAAATTTCGAGCCTGCGATATTTCATTTTTTTTACTTTTTTCGACTTCGGTAAAGTCGATTTTTCGACCAAAACAAGTTCCAAAACCCGAAAATCAAATTTTTTTTCAAAAACTGGCGTCGCCAACGTTTTTAGCGCATAATTTTAAGTGGGACAGGAAATATGAGACAAATTCGTTTTTATCGAAAACATTTTTGCATGTATGCTGAAAAAACCGTTGAAAAAATGGCGAAAGGGTAATTTTTTTGACCAAACCACTCCCCAAAACCCAAAAACTATTTGGGTCGGACAGGGTATACATGAAAATTTTAAAATCAAATGAAATTTTTTTTAGTAGTTAATGAAAAAAATCTTAAAAGTCAAAGTCGAAAAAAGTCAAAAAAATTAGATTTCGCAGGCTCAAAAATAAATTTTTTGGGTATGCATAGTGGAACTTTTTTTCCTGAGCCCAAAACCTATCGAAAAATCGATGGCGCGATATCGGTTAACTTTCGTCCATACAAATTGACTCCCCCTAATACACATGTTTACACATCAAACTTCACGAGCACTTGGTACTCACGCTTTTTTCATCTAAATTTGGTGTATGCAAGGTACTTGGATTTAGGGCATTTACTAATCGTTTTGCTGTTTAGTGTCGGCAGGTTGATTAAATTCATTTTTATTTTCTTCATGATTAGTAACACTAAAACCTTTGCGCCTAAAGTTTCCCCTACCGGGGTTTTAGTACTTGTTTTACTTTGTTTGTGGATTTTTTGTACAAAGTGCCGATGCCAGAAGTGTGACCTTGGCCACAAAATCCTTCATTTCAAAGTGTCATTAATCATTTTTCAATCTCCAAGATATGCCGGTGCAATTCAGTTCACCGTTTTAGCACAACTCATCACTTAACCTACGCTTACGAAGAGTCATCAAATTGCGATACATTCGTCTAACTGTACAAACAACTAACGGAAATTTGCTGGAAGAAGGATGGAAGGAAGCGACAAGTGAAAACCTAAAACCATTGAAGAATAGAAGTGGGAAAAATGATCAAGAAATAAAATGGTACAAGGTGGCGCAAAAGTAAGCTTCCGATGTTCAGCATATCGGTTGTGGCACGTGCAGTGTGTGCTGTTGCACCGTCTTGTTGGAACCACATGTTTTCCAATCCCAATTCATCAAGTTGCGGCAAAAAGAACTCGTTGATCATTGCTCTGTAGCGCTCACCATTCACAGTAACCGTTTGGCCCCGACCGATTATTGGTCAAATAAATAGTCAGCAATATTCCGCGTTCTGGAGCAGTGTAGCGTAACATTGTTTATTAACGTGTATTTCGCATGTGTTTACTACACAAATGTCAAAACAGAACTGACTTTAGGGGCCAATCGCAAAATTTATAGCATTTTCTGATAGGAGGATTACTTTTGCGCCACCCTGTAGTTGAAAAGAAAAGCATTTGGGAGTTGTTGTGCATGTGTGGGTGTGTATGTGTGTGTGGTTGTGGCAGGTACGTTTGTGTGCAACTGCCAACTGACCAATTGCTCGTCGAATATTTTATTACAAATTGCAAGGATGCTATCGCGGTTAACGCGGTAAATGGACCACAAACGTAAAGAATCACACACAGACACACAGACAAAGTCGTTTCAAATGCTACCACATCCATGCATTCTCACGAAAAAATGTGGCTGTATGTGTGCAGGTGGGTGTGTGAATAAAATACCATACGTTATGCCACAGCAAGTTGCGGTCCGCTAGCTCAATTATCCACACAGTCAGGTACGACAAATCTTAATGGACTGTGTTCAATTTTTATTGTTGGAAAGAAACCTTTTCAACTCTTCATACACAGTACAATATATGAATGTAAACATTGTAGTAATGCGCGGTCATGACATGCTCTAGCTTTGTGAAGGAAGAGAGGAAAAATTGCATAAGGGAACTATTAATAATGGGTGTTTCATTCGGAGGAAGTTGCACGGATATATTAGGTAGGTAGGTAGGAGTGGCTGCCAATAAGCGGCACATTAAGGCCAACCTAGAGGCCCCATGTGGTACCACAACAATCGGCTTAAACCCCCTTGGTTAACAATCCGGAGAGTTTAACGAAGCAAATGAATCCGGGACCTAAATTTTTGCCAGCTAACCAAGGTCATCTAAGAATGGTGTCTAACTCTGATAAGGACTGGACAATCATAGAGAAAGTGTTCTACCGATTACTGCGTCCCTACAGATCCTGTAGCATCTCCGGAACAGAACACCCAGCCACTCCGCGTCCCATCCAATAACACAGTGGCTCATTACGACTGCCACCGCAATAGAAGGGACCTCCCTTTTGAGATGGTACATATAGCGAGAACGCTTGCTGTCCCATATCGGCCATGAAAAGTATAGTCCTTGTCAGAATACGACAAAGCTTACAGAAAAAAAGGCCGCCCGCTGGTTTTTATAATATTAACGTGGTCTCTTGGCTTTCCCCCAAGTACTGCCAGGAAAGACTAGCAGTGGTATGATGTTAAGTGCGCAGTGGTTCTATATATTTCCATAGATTTTGACTTGGTATTGCGCTTCACAGGTTTCAGCAGAGAGCCCTATTCTATCTGTGCACATTTTCAGGGATGATTAGAATTACTACAGACCGAACCGGAGTCGAAGTGGATTGTAGTCGCATCTTTGAAGGTTTTGGGAGTGCTGTAGAGAGTGATAGTCATTTGACGGATATGAACCCGGTACGCTTCGGTACTCCCTTGCGGTACATGCCCGACTGTAGCGGGTCCGATTTGGTATGACGAGTGCAACCTTCTAGGTCATGTCACCCCTCCTGCCGTAATAAAGGAGAAGATGGGTAATGAGAGGTGAGAAGCATCATATCCGTAGATAAACTATCGAGTTGTACATCATTACTTTTGTGCATATTAGTCGCCTCTTATGACCGGTATGCTTACCTCGGGCACATTCTAAACTCCTAACACTAGGGGACCACGTTTCTCCCTTCGATGCCCTCTGGTCTTGCCGACTCGTCCGTGTAACTGTTTTGTTGAGTCCAAAGTTTTGGACCTCATAGCCTGAAGGAAATCAAGGTGTTTCGGGGCTTCAAAAAATGTATTCCTCCCACTCGTTACTACACAAAGGATCACCCTTATAATTTCTAAACATATGGCTAGGTTAGGTTAGGTTAAGGGGGCTGCCCCTCTGCACGAGAGGGACACTTAGGCAAGGAAGACGTTAAGGAAGTTGAACCAACTTGTAATTTAAGGCAAAATGTCTTCCATTTCAACCGAGCCCAGCCCCGCTAAACTCTTGAAGAAGCACTTGTTAAGGCACCCCATATAAGTTCTGAGGATGTGCTCTCCGCTTTCTATTTCTTCTTCGTCCCTGCAGCTGCCACAGAAGTCGTTCGAAGAGACCACCAAGCACTCACCATGTATTCCAATCAGACAGTGTCCCGTGAGAGCCCCAATCAGGGGCCGCTATAGGTTGAGTATGGACTCGGTACGCTTTATATAGATACGGAGCCAAGTTTCATCTAGAATTAGCGAATTCAGACAGAGAGCATTGCTTACACGTAGCAAGCGAAGGAGCTCTGTGTCCTTACTTGCCATCTCGCTCGAGCGCTGGCCACCACACTGAATTACCACAGAAGATAATGGGTCTTACTACTGCGGGGTACAGCCAATGAATTACGCAAGGGTTCAAGTCCCACCTTTTATATATGGCTGCTTTGGATGCATAGAGAGCAGTAATTGCATTCCTAGATCTGCCCTCAACATGCTTGTTCCAGTTGAGATTACAGCCCAGAATGACACCGCGGTACTTGGCCTATTGAGAAAGTTTGAGAGTCACTCCATTTAGTAGTTATAGTCTAGAGGCTGGTACATAGTTTCAAATCGCAGTAAGGTCTGATCTAGTTAATATTTTAAGATTCAGCAACTCTAACAAAGACACCCTTACGATCTTTTGAGCGTTGTGTTTGTGCATCCGTACTTGATTACATTTTCAGCGCACGTTTACCGCTGCTGACGCTGAGATAATTTCTTAAGTACATCTTGATAAACTCGTTCGAAAAATTCGCCAAAAAAGCTCTTCAATTATATAAAGGAGGCGAACACAAATTTTACAGATTGAGTGCATGAGTTAAAACCGTTTTTGCTTTGGTTGGGTTGAGTTGATAAAAATTAAATTAAACTCGTTTAAGAAATACGCATAATTAAAAAAAATATGCGCACTCATGTTAAGAAATCATCCAAATTGTACAACAATAATTTCAATTACTTTTTGATAGTGCTCGAGAATCTTACTAAATGCTTTAAGAATCAGTTAAGCAGAAGTTTACCAATGGAAATATTTAGTTGACATTTGGTTGTTTACCATAAGCAATTGCAACTTTTCTAAATTTTTAGCGAATTGTTCCGTTAGAGGAGCTTATTACGTCGATTGTTGATAATAATGATATTTACTAGTTCGAGGAGCTGCTACCCTTGAGGCTATGTAGTTACAATCCTTCACTATTCACGAAGTCTCAATCATCCGCTTTGTTCACTGCTCCTCACACTCATTTATCATTGACGCAAACTGACAAATTTACAGCTGTACCCAGCAAACAATTAGGGAGTAGCAAAAGTTACTGTTTATGGGTGGAATATCTGAGAAACACTTTTGATGGCTTGTTAGTGGATCATTAGTATTTACATTTCTGATGTCATGACGAGGTAGTTTTATTCAGCGAGTAGCTTATTTAAATAAATTTTTGTATTATTTTATTGGGCTTGGCCCGGGTCTAGACGACCGTCTTGCGAAAAAGTTTTATAAATTACTAGAGGGCCCGGCAGACTTTGTCCTGTCCATAAACTTTCCTGAATGAATCTAGAAATATTGTCTATCCTACCTCTTTCCCTATCCTTACTCCTTTCGCTACCCTATTCCTATCCATCCTTCTCTTTCATATAAAAAAGGCGTTACGCCTCCATTTCGCCCTACCGACCTTTTTTCTTGAGGTGGTAGAGATTGACTGAGGGAGGTGCCACGCCCGCGTCTCCCTTACTCCCTTTTATTCTTGATATGTTGAGACTTACCTCTTATAACTCTGTACCAGTTTTCAGCATACTGCCACAAAAAATTTCAGAGATATGCATTTTGAAAAATGTTAGGTGCCACGCCCACTCCTTCCTTCCTCCTTTTCTTTCTTGAGGTGTTAGAGATTGGTCTTGTTTAACTCCTTACCAATTTTCCATATCCTTCCAGAGATATGCAGTATGAACATTTTTATTTGTTTGGGAGGTGCCCCCCCTCTCCCTTCCTTAAATTTTTCTTGAGCTGATAAAGATTATACTCATTAAGCTTCTTATCAAATTTCAATATTTTACATTAAATACTGCTAGAGATATGCGGTTCGGAAAATCTGGTTTGTATGGGAGGTGTTACCCCCACATCATCCAGTGGTCCGGATTGTGAATCTAGGTTAGGTTAAGGTGATCCTTGAGCCCACTTGAGTATACAAACAAAATTTCATCAATATCGGTCCAGGAGTTTAGAAGCAGTTTAGTGACAACGGACTTACGCACAGAAGATTTTTATATATTAAGTTTTTTTCTACATAGAACGGGTGGTGGGGGGCACCTGTTACACCTTTTATGTATTAATTGGGGGCGAGCACTTGTGGTTCTGAGGCATAAGTGCGGAATTGGCCTCCTCATTTTCGCTGTGAAAAACCCCCTTTTAGGAATCTTTAAATATTTCATAAGCTGGTTGCGAATTACAATAACATGCAGTGCGAATGGAATAAACGAAAGAAATAATTACAGCTTAAGTATCAAGTCTGCCATGAATCACAATAACCACGCCGATATTTTTCTAAACATTTGTTTTCACAAGAAGTTTTATAACAGATTTTTGGATATCCACCCCTATGTAGGACCATTTAAAGAAGTGCTCTTTATGACCGCTTACTTCATTTCGTAGCGGTAAAACCCTTTTCATCATTATCATGTGATGGCGCTTTCGTATCAAAGCACGACTGTTATCCCTTCTCATCGATAACAGACGCCAATTGGAAACACCAAGGGAGTTCGAGTCATCCTTCACCTGTTTGTTTTGAACCTCAGTCGAGGCCACCCCATACCTCTGCTGCCGAATTCTGGTGTCGAAAGAAAACCCCTCTGGGCTAGAGCTTCTTTGTCCATTCGCAAAACATGTCCCAGCCAGAGCAGTTTTTGGGCTTTTATTCGCTTTACTATGGTCTGATCTGAAAGGACCTTAAATTTTCCGGAGAAGAGAACAGAATACTACAAAAGCCATCTTATCTACTTTCCACACTGCCCATGATTCCGAGCCTTACATAAGGACAGGTATGATGAGAGACTTAAGAATGTGATCTTTGTGCGTCTCAGTTGTCTACTCAGTCCTAAGTAGCACTTGTTGGCAAGAGTGATTCTCCGCCGAATTTATCGACTGAAGACAGTAAATACTTCGTCTTGCCAAGGATCTTATTTAATGTCATATAACGCTCTGAAGCTTGTTAGCAGTCCTAAAGTACAAGACAGGGCCGTGCGCAGAGGACTGTCTTCGAGGGGGTTTTGAACTTTTGGATGCTCAGAGAATATTATGATCTAAGTCTACGAAAATTGCACTTACCGCACTTATGAAAAACTGAAAGAATATTGAATTAAAACTTACACGACTCTGCGAGGTCCGAGAGGAAAATTACTATGTGTCGCCTGTAGCAGAATCTTGAAAACCACGCAGGTACACGTCCAGCGTTAAGCACTATCAAGGAGAGAATGTAGCTGCCTGCTTATGTCGGAGTGGGAGTGTAACTGCATTATTCCCCTTTAGGCCCCTTCCACAATTAGGAAGAGCCGTTCCATGCTAACTTCAGTTGCAGCTGCACCATTTACAACTTTTCCCAATAGATACAGCTGTGGGTGCATATTTTTTTGAGCTTCCCACCAAAGTAGTATATCAACCTCTGGCGGTAGTGATGTCAATTAGTAATTTTATACAGACTTCATGCAGAGAAGCGGTGCGTTTTGCCATGGCGGCATTTAACACATTCATGAATGTTGGGCTTTGCTATTGCGAAATTGTCCCAGAGTTGGGAGCCCAGAGTTGTTGGAGTAAGTGTGGGTGTTGATGCAGCGCTTCAGTGTCGTTCATACTGAGAGGTAGTTGTATCTTCGAATTTTGCTTGTTTTTTCCCAGAGATTCACCAATGTGTTCAGTGCTGTGTCTATATGACGATGCTCTGTCAACAGTAATGAGAACCGTGGATCCAGGTACACACATGATAAGAAAGTATCAGTTTCCATGAGATGAGTTTCTCTGGCACACATTGCCTGACACAGTTTTGTAGCAAGAGTGGCTGGTAAATCGTTTGTTTCGTACTTGCAGCACTGCCAAATGCCAAAAAATAATCCAAGTGGTAGCTGTTCTTCTTGGAGTTTCTTGCTGGTTATTTTAGGCGGACACAATGATTTAAACAAATTGGAAAAGTAAGTTACTTTTCAAATTTTTAATAAAGGGTGTTTTTTTTTAGGGGTATAGAACTTCGAATTGAAATAGAACACAAGAAAATCGTTTTAAGGTCCATCAATTTGGCTTTATTGGAAGGATAATTTTATGCCATTAATGTTTAAGTATGATTTCGGGCATGTGGCCGCCGCGGCTGGCTCGAATAAAGCCAATTCTACAGGTCCAATTTTCAACCACTTTTTCGAGCATATGGGGCCGTATGTCGGCAATAACGCCACGAATGTTGGCTTCCAATTCCCCTAACGTTTCTGGTTTGTTGGTGTAGACGAGCGACTTCACATATCCCCAAAGAAAATAATCCAATGGTGTCAAATCACACGACCTTGGTGGCCAATTGACAGGTCCATTCCGCGAAATTATGCGCTCATCGAATGTTTCCTTCAATAAATCGATTGTGACGTGCGCTGTGTGGCATGTAGCGCCGTCTTGTTGGAACCACAACTCATCCACATTCATGCCATCCAATTCGGGAACAAAATAGTCGGTTATCATGGCTCTATACCGGTCTCCATTAACGGTAGCTGCCTCTCCAGCATTATTGCGGAAGAAGTATGGCCCAATGACTCCACCAGCCCATAGAGCACACCAAACAGTCAGTTTTTGTGGATGTAATGGCGTTTCAAGGGTCTCATGTGGATTCTCTTCACTCCAAATGCGGCAATTTTGCTTGTTGACGTAGCCATTCAACCAAAAATGAGCCTCATCACTGAACAAAATTTTGCGATGAAAATCAGCATCGAAATCAATCTCATTTTCGGCCCATACACCAAAATCACGACGCATTGCATGGTCTCGCGGCTTTAATTCTTGCACAAGCTGGATCTTGTAAGGTCGCAAGCCAAGATCTTTGCGCAAAATCTTCCATAAAGTTGATGGACAAAGCTCCAATTGCTGTGCACGGTGGCGAATCGATTCATTCGGGTCCTCTTCAACACTTTGCTCTACAGCGGCAATTGTTTCTTCGGTGCGCACTGTTCGACGTCTCTGCGGATGCGTATTATCACATAGAGTAAACGTAGTGCGAAAACGATCCATGGTTAACCGAATTAATTGCTCTGATGGACGATTATGTCGACCATAAAATGGACGGAGCTCACGGTAAACTTCGCGAACTGAACCATTATTTTCGAAATAAATTTGCACGATTTGCAAGCGTTGTTCTTTTGTCAACCTGTTCATGATGAAATGGCAAACCAAACTGAACATAAATGACATTAGAGTTGCCAGATTTGACCACAAAATGCCAGTTTTATCTCTATTTGAAAAACAAACCTGTAAAAAAAACACCCTGTACTTCTTTACAGCGAGACGGCTGATTTTTTGCTCCAAAATGAGTAGAAAATATGGTTAAATAAAAATTGCATATGTATACATACATAATTGTAAACAACAACTTACTAGCAGAAACCGCAAAGGGGTTTGCTTCTGTTTCGTTACAGTTTCGGTACGCAAGAAACGCTACTAGTATTATTTCTATACCTTAGGTTTCTATACAGTTTTGATTAAGAGAAACATTTCCTAGTTTTGTTTCTACTAGAGTTCGCCCAGTGGTTGAAATTCAACCAATAAACTTTATTTTATTTTATTTTGTTGCTGTAGGTATGTTTTATCCGACTTTTTTTCTTCCTTTCTATGTTGTTCCTTTCCTCTAACATATTTTTATTTTCCTTGATTTCTTTTTCTACTCTCTTATTTTATTTTTTACTTTCCTCAAACTTCGTTTCCTTTCCCTTCCCTTCCTTTTATTTTCTTTCTTTCCCCTTCGTTTTCTTACCTTTCCTTTAATTCCCTTTCCCTTCCCTTCCTTTCATTTCCTTACCGTTCCTTTCTTTCCTTTAATTTTCCTTCCTTTCCTATCCTATCCTTTCCATTCCCTTCCCTTTCCTTCCTTTCCTTTTCCTTTTCTTTCCTTTAATTTTCCTTCCTTTCAATTCTTTTCCTTTCCTCTATTTTTCTTTAATTTTCTTCGGTGTTTAATACTCTTTATGAGTAATCATTTATTTTATTTTTGTAAGGTATCAGCAATGAAGTTTACATATTTGCTCATATTTGAAATTGCGTGTTTATGTCTCCAACAAAGCAACTTTTCGTGCTCTGAGGAGAGCAGCTGACACTGGGCATCGTAGCCAGTAATCAATACAATAACAACAACTAAAGCAAAAATGCATGACACAACAGAGTATCTTTAGTGCGAATACTTATTTTTCATTGGTCTTCTTCAACTCTTCGCACTCACAGTGACAGCCGACCACACGAATAACACAAAAACATGCATGGCAAGTCTACTCACACTACTACGGCTCTTAATTTTTTCATACAAAGCAACTCCTCGGCCATGCTCACGATTCAGCATAGTACACAAAAAGCAAATACACACACACACAGGGTGTCTATAGTGTGAATAAGTGAATGTGTAGTGGTGTGACTTTTATGTTAAATTTTTTATATTAAAATGATTTTTAAAATTTTTTTTATTTACGGATAAAAGTACACCTCAAAATTTCCTATCTACACATATATAATTTGTATACCTTAGAATTATAGTTTAGCAGAAAACGGTTCTACATTGCATTCATCTTGTCTATTTATATATAAGATACAGATAGGTTTTGTTACAGAGGTAGCGTTTCAGGTTTCGTTTCTGTGCCCAATGTTTCGTTACAGCTTAGGGTTCTGGCAGTTTTGTTACTTCCAGTTTCGTTACACTTCTGTTATTGGGAACGGTTCCACTCATTCGCTTTCTAATTATGTTTCTATATTTATGTGTTTCTGGGAACAATAACGGCAGAAACGGAGTTTCGTTTCTATCCAAGGTTTTGTTACAAGTCTCTGATAAGTATTCTTCCTGAATAAAAAGAACGAAACAAAACTTGTACTCACGATTTTTTTGAGTAAAATGTCTTAAAGGAAGCTTCGGTGCTTTAGCTTTGTCGCAAACTTTACTTCTTTACGATTTGGAAAGCTTACATTTTTGTTTTTATTTAATAGTAGAAATAATTAAAACTTATCGCGATATTCTAGGAAGAGATTTTCGGAAAGCTTCCCTTCCAATGTGCCTTTAGATAAGCGGGGCCTACATGTTTTATGCCTACTCCACCAAGGCAGATGAAATACTGATAACTTCTTATTTTGTTTTGTTGATTTTCCGACAGAGTGGAAAGTTGATGTATATTGGAACGATTTTCCGTCATCCCTTGTCAAATTTGGTTTTGTAACAAACCAGAACGAAACTGAACACTGAGGAAGGCGGAACGCCGAAACCGGTTTGTTACAAAACCAAATTTGACAAGGGATGACGGAAAATCGTTCCAATATACATCAAATACTGATAACCTTTTTCATGGCAGAAATGTCAGGGGTTGCCGCTTTGAAAAAAGATGTCCAAACCACTTTTCATTCATACATCGTATTGTGGGAAATAGAATCGGCGCAGTTTACGCAGCTAGTTAAGTCATACTATGCGAATGCCATACAATTACATCAAGTAAAAAGTATGAATGTTCACTGGGAAAACATTAAACGTTATGTAACTACTAACTGACGACAACGATTTATGAAGGGTTGAATGGGTGAATGAATAAATTTCAACAACTTCGTACAACTACCGCAAACAGAGTAAAAGGATACTACTGATACGAGGAGGCGAAAATATAGTGAATTTTCGAATATTCATTATGTACGAGTATAGTTGAATGGCGGTTGAAGTAATGGCTTTGCTGCCGCCGCACACAACAAGATGGGAACCAGTTGTGTTGCTGCCAGCACCTTTCATATGCAAATTACTGCAATGAACCGAATTATCCAACGGGAGTAATTATTGGTAATTTATGTGCATCTTTCTCATCGTTGAACAGTCGAGCAGCTCAGTTAGCATCATCGTAGGGCAGACAATTTCCAGTACGAGTTGTCACTGGCTGCCGCTAGTGTAAGCGGAGAGAGCGGGCAGCGCCACGATCTGAATGCTAGTGTGCTGTTTGTCCAACTTGTCAATGCTGCCAACAATTACACACCAGTGAGCAGGAGCAGGAAGAGTTACAACCCAAAGGACAGACAAACACACATGAGAGTACCCAGCAAACGATTTTATTTAAAATGAGGCTTATATTTTTACCCCTATATTCATACAAAATAAAAAATGGTTATTAAGCTCTTATAATTCAAAATCTGTATGGAAATGTCATTTTAAAAAGCTTTATAAACCATTCATAAGAAACTATATATGTACACCATATTAACACAAACTATTATTCACAGACTTCAATTTAATTTAATTTTATTTTACTTAATTTTATTTTATTTCATTTAATTTTTTATTTTATTATATTCTGTTTAATTTAATTTACTTGTGTTTTTTTGTTTTATTTTATTTTATTTTATTTTTTTTTATTTTATTTTATATTATTTTATTTTATTTTATTTTATTATATTTTATTTAATTTAACTTAATTTAATTAAATTTAATTTAATTTAATTTGATTTAATTTTATTTTTATTTTATTTTAATTTATTTTATTTTATATTACTTTATTTTATTTTATCTTATTTTATTTTATTTTATTTTATTTAATTTGCTTTATTTTATTTTATTTTTTTTTTTATTTTAATTTATTTTATTTTATTTAAATTTATTTTATTTTATTTTACTTTATTTTATTTCACTTTATTTTATTTTATTTTATTTTATTTTATTTTATTTTATTCAATTTTATTTTAATTTAATTTATTTTATTTTATCTTATCTTATCTTATCTTATCTTATTTTATTTTATTTTATTTAATTTAATTTAATTTGATTGTTGTTGGAGCAAAGCTCGAATTTTTATGTTTGTTTGTTAATTGATATTAGAGGAAAAATTACAACGTTATGCACAGCGATGGTATGGGATGACATGATTCGAAGTGCCCAACTTCTCATCAGACCCCTTCTCGGACACTGAGATACGAACCAAAGTGTCTGCAGCAAAGCCGCTGTTAGAGTACTCTAACAACTAAGCTATGATGCCCTGTAGCGTCACGATGCATTTTTGCTCTAATGTGTCATTTTTTTAAATTTAATTTAATTTAATTTAATTTTATTTTATTGTATTTTATCTTACTTTATTTTATTTTGTTTTTTATTTGGTTTAGTTTATTTTGTTTTATTTAACACAAGCATTTGCAAAACGCTTGCAATACCAAATATTTTGTAAATGCCGAACTTACAATGTAAAACACGCCCGAACTTGTTTGCTGGGTACACTGTATGAGTATAAAGATAGAAATTAAGCTCCTCGCAAACTCGCATGTTCCTTTGCCCATCAGAGATTTGCACTCAATGGCTGGCAAATCGGGCGTAATAACTCTTAACCTAATTAACATAAATCGCTTTTCCTTGCGTTTATGCGACTGTAAGGATGGAGTGGTTTAAAGGTTCAGTATTAAATATGTTTACTTACCTATTTACGCATCTACATATACATATACATATATGTATGTTTACAACTTCATTCGTGCGTGACAACAAACCACGTGACTTTGCTCTCGTTTAATACCGAGTTAGACACAATTCGAGTAAGCTATCGCATTGTCCTCGTAATTTGTCTATTTATTGTTAACTTTTGGCTGCCTTAGGAACTTTGAGTATGTACACAGGTGATAGAGAAGTGCAAAAGTACTTTGTATTGTGTAATGAGCTGCGAGTGTACTTCTCATCATACTTATGCAAACCTCGTTAGTTCACTCTCGGAAAAGCGAGTAATCTAAGTCCCTGAAGCGATGCACAAAGAAAGATATATTTAGTTTGACCACTCCGACATAATGCGAAGTTAACACTTTTTCTCAAAGAGACGAAGTCCCTCACATCTTTTCATTTGTAGGTGACTTGCCAACAAAGATTCCGATTCGTAACTTGTTGACAGCAAATACTTCGGTTTCTCCTCGTTGACATCAAGAGGCAAGTTTTATCCATGCAGCACTTAAGCAGAATTTCTCACTTCGCCCCTATTTCCGAAATGAGTATCTCATGCTACGCACCACTTACAAAATATGTCCCCACTGCTCGGTTATTATACCTCAGGCCGAAGATTGCTATTAGAGAGCAGGTAAAAGAGTGAAGTGGCTAACGGTCATTCACTTGAAATGACTCAAGTTTCACATCCCACTGGTTTCTGTTATTGTTACTGAAATGGCTTGGAGTAGCGACTTACGAGATATGATATGACCATATAAGGGCTCAAGGCTGTTGTTATTGATTTTTAATAAGATATTTCGTCGAAGCAGAATATGATGATCCTAATTGCAGCCAGGCTATTATATCTATCATCTTCACCAACATAATTTTCGTATGTTTTCGGAAGTGGAGCCGTGCTGACATACATATAATTTTGAAAGAACTTAAGTTCGCCTGAGCTAGAATAAATATGTTTGAAATATTGTCCAAAGTTTTATTGGAGTGCTATCGATATTGAGTGGTTTTGTCTGCAAGAAAGATGAGAATAGCTCATGTACTTATTCGAGGTAACTGGATTATTATCTCAGAAAGGTCCCTAAATCATCTTGGGTAGTATTAATTTAAAGAAAAAAAACCACGTTTTCTTGAAATAGAGCAGAGCAAAACCGAAGCACCCATGGGTGGCAACACATTTTTGCCTTAAAGCAGAGTATGCGTTGGTGATATCGTACTAATAACTGGATCATAACTATTTCATTCAAGACTACGGAATCAAACTGCTCGTTTAATGCTAAATTGAAAGTAAGTAAATAAAATTATATGCTCTGCTACTCTTGCCTTTGACGATCGGGATTGTATACATATAACAAACCGATTCTGTAATTTTGAAGCAGGAACATAGTACGACTCCCAGGAAACTGAATACCGACCATTGCTTTTGAGCTCTATACCAAACGAATAAAGAGAAACAATACCGGAACAAGCAAAACTATCGTCTGAGCCATTAAAATATGTCAATGGTAATTGTAAGTAGCAACAAAGAAATAAAATAAAAAAAAAAGAAATTTACAGCTACCAAATGACAGCACTAAGAAATAATGACAAAAGCTGGCTTAAAGATACAAGAAAGTGAGGTGGTTGAAATTAAAATTACTTCAAAAGAAGTTACACGCAGCAAGGAAAAAGTTTACAAATTAGTATAAATTTGGCTTTTCTTAAGAAATTACAACAAAAGAGAAGTTGAGCAAAAAAAAATTGTGCTGAGTGCAGAGGAAGTGCTAGAGCGTGTAATTACAAGTACACTCACCTAACTGCCAGCTCACAAAGGGAAAATATCACAAAGTATAAAAACAAAAAATGCCGTTAAATGCCTCTTGAAATTAAAGAGAGCTCTTTTAATTTGAAATAAAAGTTTGTTTTCAAGTGAAGGTTTAGTTTGGGTTAAAGGAGTGATTTCGGTGCGATCTAGCAATAGGAATTTCTGGCACTAGCCCCACTGCAGCTGGAACGCTTAAGCTGATCCCGTCTAGTCTTCGGGTGAAGCATACCTCAAGGAAAATACATTTAAAGCCCCTCAACCAGCATGAGGTTGGTAAATAATGGAGCTAGCCGGCGAGGTTTTCGAAAACTTTAATACTTTTTCTACCAAGATCGTGCTTTAGAGATGCAATAGGACTATATACCAGTTCCTATAAATAGTTGTGGACTCGACAGAGCTCCATCCTTTTTATGTTGACCAAAACTGATATTAGGAGAGGACCTCATAGACAAAGAATCACTGAAAACCTCACCAAAAATACGAAAGATACTATAATGAGTCCTACTGGTAATGCGACTATCTTCCTTATCCTTGCTCCACTTCACAATATTTCCTACCAATAGTTTAAAAATCATCACTGTGATTTCGCTTTCGGTGGGGGTACATAGCGATCCGAATTGGTGTTACTTCCTTGAATCACTCTAACATGTGAAGTGATAGTAGTATGACACACGTTTATCGTAAGAATAGTCTATCTGGTTTCCAGGTTTCAAACTGGGGACAGATATGCTTGATGAATAAGATTATGGTTAAATCTGGTACTAGATATGTTGAGATTTCGGCCACTGGGAAAGTAGATAAGCCCCTCCGTGGAGGCTGAGTTTTGCTACAAACTAGTTCTCAACCCTGGCATTAGAGTTGCCAAATGTGACTTTGATATCATGATAATCACTTCTCTTGAATGGAGGTGATGACGGCATCAACCATACGTTTGAAGACACCTTCCACCCCAACCGGTTAATGGGGCTTTGAATATAGCACCGGTAATGTATGCCTGTCGTAGAATGCGACTAAAACCCACGACTCCAAGTTTCGACGAAGTCAAACAAATCACGGCGAGTTCCAAGGAAAGTAAAATTTTTCCAGTAATATCGGTTACTAGACGGTGCTAATGAAATCCCTCAGCTAGCCCTAAAAACAAATTATTCCGAAGTGGTCTTACCAGGTTTCAGCATTTTTACTTTCGGTCACCACCAAATGGGTGCTCAGGACCTTCCCTGAGAGTAATTGGAAGCATGGGGGAAGTACTGAACCACTAGAACTGCATAAAGGGGAAGCCCTCTAGCCATTACCAACTGAACGGCAATAAGAAACTCTCCCCTCTCACATGGACTTTGGCACAATTCATGGTCGATTACAAGTTAGGTTACTTGGCAGCTACCCAAGCTCATAAGATCAGTTCAGATACAGTTACGATACATTGTGATACCATATTATCTATCTATATTCAAAAGCAGCTAAGCCGAGATATTTACGATATTCCTTACAAAAGCTGGGCAGTTGAGCAAGAAACCCGTTATCCGACATCAAAAACATTTAACCTCACAGCATGAACTCCCACAGGGAAGCGGCCAGTCAGTGAATCCTAGCAGTTCCGCTGATCACATGGCTTCGAAAACTAGCCAGAAGGATTTGACAATTTCGTGCGGATTATGCAAGCTGAAATACTCCTACATAGAGGAGACGACGTATCAGCGCTTGCTTAGCTGACCTGTAGTACAATCTAGAACATTTGGTAGGTGGAACGGATTTGTGACCAATTTTGCGACTTTAAAGTCACACGACGTGATAGGCACATATTCATTATGTGCCAGCCGCCAAAGGTATAACAGCTTTGAAGTCTCTTATGAGTAAAAAGAGTCAGTACCCTTATTCTGATTCATAACTTTAAAGTTAAGAAGTAAAGTAAAAACGACGTCTTCATAACCGGGAATGCTACTTGATAATCACATAATCTCACTTTCAGAGCCAACGAGTGCTAGGTGAGATATTTGTATATTTCGCGGTGTCAGAGGATTAAGAAATACGTATAAAACATTGCCCGCTTTCCCTCAAGTGATATTCATCGCAACAAGGGTGCGAAAATACTAAAGATTTCAAAAGAATATGTATGTTAAAGTATGATTACAATACAGTAAATTACTTAATTATACAAGTTTTTTGAAAATGAGTTAAGACAACAAAAGAAAAGAGAAGAAAAATTATATAGATCGTACTAGACATGTATTTATGTATTGTATGCATGTTTTATATTAGATTGATTATCTAGATTAGTTTAATAGAACTAATATTAATAAAATGAAGTTGTGGGAACCAGTTATATAATTTTCCTTACTATTGCAAAAATTCAAATAATGCCAATTTAAAGCGTCTACTATCGCGTTCATTTTTTATTTTATTTGGTAATGAGTTCCAAAGTTTGATAGCACTAACAAAGAATGTTCTAGATGATGTGAGATATCTGTACCATGGAACTATAAGATTGCAAGTTCTGTCTGATCGAGAAAAACTTAGATTTCTAAAAAGATAATCAGGCTGCCTTCTATGAATTAGTTCATATAAGAAAACTAAATTGCGGTAATTAAGAAAATTCACAAGACTGCAATTAAGAATTTTGATGGAGAACTCCGATATATGGTCAAATTTGCGTTTGGAAAATATATATCTAGCACAGTTATTTAACGCAAGTTGCAACTTTCTCTGTGATTCACAATCAATATTGCTGAATACGGTCGCCCCAAATGATATCAGTGGAACTATAAGAGTTTTCACCAGCTTTAATTTAACATTTATTGGAACAAAGTCCGCAGAGTACCACAACTTTCTTAATACAAAGTATATTTTGCTCAAAATATAGTTTATATGGTCCTTGCACCCAAGATAAGAATTTAATTTAAACCCAAGGCTAGTAACAACGGGCTCATAACAGACTGACACGCCTTGTAAGGAAAGTGATGGCAATGTTTCAACCAATTGTCAGGAATATGTAAAACACGTGGCCTTTGTTTTGGACGCTTTAAGGTTTAGTTTGTTATCAGTTGCCCAAGAAGAGATACTTTCAAGGTCTTCATTCATTCTGAAAACTAAGTCCTCTGATAAACCAATCGGGCGAGATAAGTATACCTGAGCGTCATCAGCATATAAGTGTATCGATACACTCCTGCAGCAATGAGTCATATCATTAATGAACATCGTAAACAAGATCGGACCAAGTATTGACCCCTGTGGCACCCCCGAATCAAGACGCTTCATTTCTGAGCAACTGTTGCCGACCACTACTTTCTGCCACCGATTACGTAGATAATTTTCTAGCAACCTCACAGCACTACATAAGAAACCGAAGTATTTACTTAGTTTTATTAAAAGAAAAGAATGATCTACTGTATCTAAAGCTTTGGAAAAATCTAAAAGCACCAGAACAGTTAAATCGCCTCGGTCATACGCTGGACGTATGTCTTCAATAATTTTAAGCAAGGCGGTATTGCAACTATGAAAAGCTCTGTACCCAGACTGATTTTCACTTCGGATTCTATTGGCATTAAGGTACTCCGTGATTTGCGCAGCCGTTAATTTCTCCCAGATTTTTGACAATACTGGCAATATGCTGATCGGGCGAAAATCTGTCGACAATGTGGCCGACGGTTTCTTAGCAACTGGAATGACTTTCGCTATCTTCCACGAGCTGGGAAAGGTCGATGTTGTTATAGAAAAGTTTATAATATGTGTCAGCGTTGGGGCTATACTCTGGATTATTAGTTTCAAGAATGTAAGGCTGATACCATCATCTCCAACTGCATTAGATTTAATAGAACGCATACATCTTATAATATCATCTTCTGTAACTGCACTAAACTGAAACAAATTTACTGGGTTATATACCAATGTTTCATTTATTTTAAAGTTCGCATTATTTTGGAACTCACACGACTGCAAGAAAAAATCATTCATATCATCAGGGTCCAGGTCGCAGCTTGATTTTATTTTTCCTCCAATGCCCAGAGCTTTTAGATTTTTCCACAGACTTTTTACCGGCAAGCCAGTATCAAGCCTTGCATGGAAGAATCGTCTCTTTGAATTCCTGACTAATAAAGTGGCGTGATTTCTGGCTTGGCGATACAACTCCCAAGTCGTCTCTGTATTGTCTTGCTTCCAACAGTTGTACCACTTGTTACGTGCTTTGATAGCCGTCATCACTTCATTTGTAAACCACGGTTGTTTCTTGTTTTTTATTCTCACTTCTTTAAGTGGAACATATTTATCAAATAAGTATAAAATTTGTGTATGAAGGAAATTAAGCTTATGATTTATATCAGGAAGGAGCCAGGCACTATTCCAATGCAAAATGCTAGCCTCATACTAAAGCTCAGATACATTCACTGATTTAAAATCTCTGTAATAAAAGTGCGTTGTGGTTTTGCAGCTGAGGTCAATGTTATAGGATATGAAGAGCATATCATGATCAGATACTCCAGCAAGCGAGAATTGGTCATAATGAACTACTTTGGAGCTGTTAGATGTGCATATTAAGTCTAGCAAGCTAGGTATACAGTTAGGTGAAAACCGTGTTGGAAATTTATTAATGACATCTAAGCCAATGGACTTTAAGTTATTCATTAATTTTAGCGATCGAGAGTCATTATTCAGAATGTCTATATTTAAGTCTCCGCAGAGTAAAATATGCTCATATTCACACGTAAGTTGGGCCAGTTGCGAAAATAAATTATCCATCTCAAATAATTTGCTAGGGTTGTACGCGCATATAATTAAACATTTATTATAACTACTACCAACTTCCATAATCATGTACTCTACTGGATCATTCAAACTTGATTTAAAAATAATTTTATGGGGAATTTTTGTTTTGCAATATATGGCAACACCCCCACCTCTGGCACCAGTTTTCCTGTCATTCCTAGTCAACTTGTATCCATGCAATTCATACAGATTATCTCCAACATCTTCTTTGAACCATGTCTCTGCCACGCAAATAATATCAATTTTTAAGTTACCCAAGATCAAGTTCATATAATCGACTTTTGGAACGTTAAAACTACGGGCATTGATGTGACAGAGCGGAAGACCTGGATGTCTGTTGCTCACAGTGTTAACCAGAAAATTCAAACATCCGCTGTCAGTGCTCAAACACGCATTAGAGCTAACCATAATCATAAACGCAAGTAGCACAGTGTAATTGGCTTTCAGTATTAAGATTATTAAAATCAACAACAAATAAAAAGGGTAGGAAAAGTCATACATGTTTATACATATATACATGTGCGGTAGCGAATGAGAAATAAATAAAGTAAAAATAAAAAATAGAAATATATAGATTAAGTTGTAAATTTGTAACATTGCGCTCTCTATAAATTTTGCCGCGCTCTCTATAAATTTTGCCGCGCTTCTTTTGACTTCTTTGCTTCGCTGACAAGTGCATCAACATCATTTTGCTGTTCACCAGTATCGGATCTTTGCTACGTTGCACTCTCACGTATACCTTTCCTCTTAATTCCAGAAATGATAAATCTTTGGATTCAGGTCGATTTTGATTTAAACAAATTTTTGGAGAAAACATCTGAATTTTCTTGAAGTTTCTCAAAATTATTGACAACTGTTTATCAATTTCTTTGCAAAGGGTTTTAATATATTCAAAAGCTTGCTCTCAAAAACAGTTTTATCACCTTCGGAAATCTTGAACCATTAGCTTTTCTCTTTATTATCAAAATTTGCTTCGTCAAGAAGACAGGGCCCGCACTTTGTAGTTCTATTCGAAACAAAACTTGTTCGCTTTCGAGTGATTCGTAATCTGTAAAAATTTTTTAGTAGAACGCATTCGTTGTTCGAGTTCCATTCGGTTCCCTTCAGATTTGATATCCCCTTTTGATTGTAGAAAATTTGGTACTCACTATCCAATATGGTCCGAAAATCCTTTTTGAAAACAATTTCGTGAACCGAAATCCACAAAAATGTATATTCTTATGATTATGTTAAAACATTAGTATTTTTTTCATCAAGCAATCATTTTTATCGCAGAAATTGAAGAATTCTTGGTAAAAAATTGAAGAAATTCAAGAAAACAAAAATTTTTATAGATTCGAAGTATGTAAAGGGTGTTTTTTTAGGGGTATAGAACTTCGAATTGAAATAAAACACAAGAAAATCGTTTTAAGGTCCATCAATTTGGCTTTATTGGAAGGCTAATTTTATGCCATTAATGTTTAAATATGACTTCGGGCATGTGGCCGCCGCGGCTGGCTCGAATAAAGCCAATTCTACAGGTCCAATTTTCAACCACTTTTTCGAGCATATGGGGCCGTATGTCGGCAATAACGCCACGAATGTTGGCTTCCAATTCCCTTAACGTTTCTGGTTTGTTGGTGTAGACGAGCGACTTCACATATCCCCAAAGAAAATAATCCAATGGTGTCAAATCACACGACCTTGGTGGCCAATTGACAGGTCCATTCCGCGAAATTATGCGCTCATCGAATGTTTCCTTCAATAAATCGATTGTGACGTGCGCTGTGTGGCATGTAGCGCCGTCTTGTTGGAACCACAACTCATCCACATTCATGCCATCCAATTCGGGAACAAAATAGTCGGTTATCATGGCTCTATACCGGTCTCCATTAACGGTAGCTGCCTCTCCAGCATTATTGCGGAAGAAGTATGGCCCAATGACTCCACCAGCCCATAGAGCACACCAAACAGTCAGTTTTTGTGGATGTAATGGCGTTTCAAGGGTCTCATGTGGATTCTCTTCACTCCAAATGCGGCAATTTTGCTTGTTGACGTAGCCATTCAACCAAAAATGAGCCTCATCACTGAACAAAATTTTGCGTTGAAAATCAGCATCGAAATCAATCTCATTTTCGGCCCATACACCAAAATCACGACGCATTGCATGGTCTCGCGGCTTTAATTCTTGCACAAGCTGGATCTTGTAAGGTCGCAAGCCAAGATCTTTGAGCAAAATCTTCCATAAAGTTGATGGACAAAGCTCCAATTACTGTGCACGGTGGCGAATCGATTCATTCGGGTCCTCTTCAACACTTTGCTCTACAGCGGCAATTGTTTCTTCGGTGCGCACTGTTCGACGTCTCTGCGGATGCGTATTATCACATAGAGTAAACGTAGTGCGAAAACGATCCATGGTTAACCGAATTAATTGCTCTGATGGACGATTATGTCGACCATAAAATGGACGGAGCTCACGGTAAACTTCGCGAACTGAACCATTATTTTCGAAATAAATTTGCACGATTTGCAAGCATTGTTCTTTTGTCAACCTGTTCATGATGAAATGGCAAACCAAACTGAACATAAATGACATTAGAGTTGCCAGATTTGACCACAAAATGCCAGTTTTATCTCTATTCGAAAAACAAACCTGTAAAAAAACACCCTGTATATATAAAAAAAAAAATTTTATTTTAATATAAAATAATAAATAATAAAAATAAAATAAAAAAATTTTAATTACTTGTGCAAGCACTTACGTTAGAACCTGCGACCACACGCGTGAGCATGCGGAACTGCTGAGCAGACAGTTTCTACTGAACTGTCACAGGCCCAGTAATCCAAGCCGCCATCTATTGGATGAGCCTCCGCCCCCGAGAGACATAAGGAAACATCTCCGTAAGCACTACGTTGAGATCCGGCACCAAATTACTTTGCCGTTTGCTCTGCGCAACCATAGGCGGGCTCCAAACGACCTCCACACCGATTCGGTAGATAGATCCCTCAGATCTCGGCCTGTGAATCCCGTAATAGACATCGAACCACCTGAAATATCTGATGAGGAGCGTATTCTTCTGAGGGAGATTAGATTCATCCTAGCACAACTTCGCTCTGGATATTGTAATAGGTTAAATTCTTACTTATCCAGACTGAACCCTACCATACCAAATACGTGCTCTGCATGTGGTATATCCCCTCATGATACCAAACATCTCTTTTCCTGTTCAATTGAATCCACTCTCCTAACACCTATATCACTCTGGTCCAACCCTGTTGAAACTGCGCGTTTCCTTGGACTCCCATTAGAAGACCTTGATGACGATTCTCTGAGTGATCGTGCCCATTAGGCAGGGCGAAGCACTGTTTATAACAACAACAACAACCACACGCGTAGTAGTCGAGATTCTTATCACCTGCGCTACTGCGACATGTAAAACTACGCTGCCTAATACTGCACTTGATATTTATGCGAAGTGTTTTCGTATTTTACTTTGCGCTTAAAATTTGTGAAACAGTGATAACTACTATTATTCAAGATGTATTGGCAAGGTGTAGATAAAGGATGAAGACAGACTTAAAATTATATGTTAAAATTTACTTGAGCTTCATAATATTTGAATAATCGCCAAAAAAGTCGCCATCGCCAATTTTCATAATTTGGTCGCCAAAGTTTGTAAAAAGTCCCCAAGTCGCCAGTACAGGCAAGTCTGCTCTCAGCCACGAAAATCAATTCTCAAACTGTGTTGGAATAGTACGAAAACAAAAGACTGCATTTGTATACCTTTCATGAACATGAGATTGTATTATAACTTTGGTCCGATGTTTGTAAGTATGGGAAGAAGAAGAGATAGACCCACCAATAATTATACCGGAATGATCGGGGCGGTGAGCTGAGTGGATTTAGACTTAGCCATGTCCGTCTGTCCGTCTGTCTGTTTGTATGCAAACTAGTCTCTCAGTTTTTGAGATATCTTGATGAAATTTGGTATGGAGCGGCCATTTTGCATATGATTAATCAATTGTCGGAATCAACAAGATCAGAGCTATACAACTCGTAGCTCCCATACAATGGATTATTCCGATAAATGGGGTTTGGGATATGTATCTTTAAAATAACAGTTTTGTACTAATTGTTAGTAAGGATCGGACACTTAGAACCGTGATGCGTATTCATGAAAGGTATAAAGTCTTCGGCACAGTCGCATACAACCCTTTCCTTACTTGTTTTTCAGTAACTACGAAAAACGGAATAACAATAAACTGCCGTCGAGTTTATGTCAAGCAGTTCATTTTGAATATTAACGAATATTTGGCCTTTGCATATATTCAATTATAAACAAGCCTATTTATTTTGACATATATTTGTATAAATATATAAATAAGTATTGTAAAAGTAGTAATATTAGAGGAAATAGTAGTAGAAAATAGAAAAATGTACTTATACAGGTTTCTGATACAATCGTGTGAAAACGAAACTCTCCTCACAGTTGTTGGCAGTGTTGCCGCTAGCTAGAAGAAAATACATTAGGCTCTAAATGAAAAAAGGTACAAAACGCATTAACATCAACCAATTTTACCAGTTTTATTGAATTTTATTTATATTTGTACTTTCACTTATAAATATGTAAAATTTTTGAGGTATTTTCAAATAAGCTCACATATATCGTTAAATCCACACTGCAAAATTGATGGCTGATGTGTTCCATTCTTGTCATATTTTAGTATTTTCACGGATCATCTACTCCAGGTCTAGGTTTTTTCATAGTAGTCTATTTTGTAATTAGCTGAGAGTATTTTAGAAAGTACGCTCCCGTAAGTGTTTCATGTAGTACCTAGAAACAAAGCGAGTAAGCCATCCTGCCTTTGGACATTGCAATGTAAGTTTGATCACACTTCTTCGTTAGTCATTTAAACACTCATTCAATTCTGACTTTTGCCAAGTAGATATATTTCAAGAGCTCGGCAGCTTTCTGAAAGTAAAATAATCAAATTTTTTACATGTGTGTATACAGCAGCAGAGATCCAATTTTGTTTGTACAGATCCAATTTTGTTGTACATTTGAGCCTTAGTATTCAGCTTTCTAAAAATTAATTTTAAGTGGACTGAATGAATGAAGTTATGAACATTTAATAATTTGAATACCATAAAGCGATGGCCCCTCTACGAGCCGTTTTGCCCATCGGTGTCGTAAAGGTTATAATCCAATTACCCGCCGACATGTGTAACGCACGTTTGCGTATCCCGCACATAAGCACGTTTGAGCGAATCTTTTTCATTTTATGAATGCCCGAAATTCATATTAAATAATTATAGCCAGCCAATTAATTTAAAACCAACAACTTAATATAGTAATTACACGTTATTTCAAGATTATTAGGAAAATTTAAAAAGTATTTTTAGGTATATTTGTAAAACAACTGCAAACGGTCCATAACCGTAACACTATCATGTGAGAAAGCAATCAGCTGATACGTGCTTACGGAAAAAATCAAAACTTGTTTGATTTCTACGGAACGTTCTAGGTACACTGAAAAATTGAACGTCGGTGAGTGATCATTTACATTGCACTCTCATAAGACAGGTCCGATCCACGAGTATCCGCTGGAGCCAAAAGAGCAGCGTTACAATTGTCAGAGGTGTAGTAATACCAAGGCACCCAGATAATTTTAGTTCGAAGCAACTGCTAGCAATGTCAGACAGTCGGTAACCGATCGATTATAACAGGAGAGCAATGTAATGTAAACACGCTGTTAGGTTGTTTCTCTTTTTACATCAAGTTCACAAAAAATATTCCTACAAGTTGCCTTTCGAATTTCGCTTAAGCTTGTCATAGTTGTTGGTTACCTGCAAAATTTAATTCTATAATTGAGTGTAGAAAGTTGATAATTATGCTGTCATTTGTTCGAGTAACTACGCACAAAATAAGTACCCGGCTATGCCACTTGAACAAACAGTAAAGAGAGAGAGAGAGAGGAAAAGAAATTATGAGAAATGAAACATACTTCATGCCGTCAACCACACAAGTGCAAGCATTGTAAATAATGAGTTAAGTAATGAGATGTTGAATGCAATTTTTAATTATTTTGTATGCTTTACTTCTAACACTCCCACAAGCCCGCTCTCACTTCCACAACTCCTGTCATGCTTTTTCTCATGTTCGCATTTTCTCACTGTCATCGCAAACGAATATGATTATACAAAATTATTTTATAGAGCTTTTTTTTTTGGCTAAGACGATGATGACAAGGCAAGGCAAAGAGGACAAAAAATTGTGGCAAAGTGGAAGTGAAGCAGAAATGGCCAAAAAAAATATTAAATGTGAACGAATTTAAGTAAAATGAAACCTAAACTAAAATGTGGCGAGCAACCAAGAAATAGGAAAAAAAAAGCTATGTCCACTAACACCAACAGAACCGCTCACAAAACCCACGCGCATTCGGTCTTAGCGGTCGGGTATCAGTAAATGTTCAAAAGTGGAATTTTGTAAAAATAATTGTTATCCTCTTGTTATACTAGCGTACTTCCTGTAAATGTCCTTGTGATGTCGTATTTTAGGTTTCATCTTATTATCGCATTGTGCAACTTGTTTTTGTCCTTCATAAACATCCTTCTAAATCTTAACTTTTTTGCATCTCTTTTCTTCTTAAAATTTTTTTTTGTGTTTGATAATCAAAGCAAAAGTTGAATGAGACACATTTTTCGCATTCCAGCAAGCGTAGGAATTGTTGGTGTGAAATTTGAGTGTCTGAAAAATAATAAAAGTACTTCAAGAGATATGAGAGTTATAGTATAAGCAAGGGTTCAGGACGAGAATGAGTTCAGGATTTTCCATTTTTTAATTTTATACCTTTCATGAATAGATATCAAATGAAGCTGTTGCTGCTAACTGTCGCTGTTTGACGGGCGGATACGACACATTTCACATCTCACTATCAGTATTATTCTTTCTTTCATGTTACACGGCATCCGTATATCCAAAAATGGGAAACAAATAGGCAAGGATGGACGTTTGAAAGGTTCGATGGGGTCGAAAGAATAGTTTCCGCGCCTGTCGGGCTAGTAGCAGAAGGGGTTACCGGATCACCAATACAAACTCTACAACATGCATTGAAATAGCTCAGTCTCAGGTTAGCAACACTAAGAGGTCAGTTTGAAAATTCATTGACTTTTGGAATAAAACATTATTTCCTTCGCTTCATTTTAGTGACGACCATTTCTTCATATTTAATAATAATACAAATAATTTGGCGCGGTATACCCCCGGATATGTAGAAGGCGGGATTTTCTTATAATTTCCCCTGCAAATTGGTAGGACTTACATGTTTTATGCTGAGCCCGAGTGGCTGAAAGCTATTCCAAGGAAGAAACTCCGACCACTTGCGATGGTCGAGCCCGTTTGGAAAAGCTTTGTTGTTTTTAGCAACAAAAACACTTCCCGAAGGCTTTTGGGGGTTGCAAATGTGACAATGCTTTGCCGGATATTAACCCTTAAAGCTTAAGTATTCCCCTGCGGTACATGCCCGACTCTCGCGGGAGCGATTTGGCATGACCAGTGGAACCTTCCAGGTCATCACACCCCCCCTTTCGTTAGGAAGGAGAAGATGGGTAATCGAGTTTCACGTCGTTACCTTTGTGTATTTTGGTCGCCTCTTACGACAGGCATGCCTTACCGCGTGTATATTCTGAGCCCCTAGCCCGCTCATCACACCTATCCTGTTGTGTGTCTCGGAATAATAGAGTGTCCAATGAAAGTGATATGATCCTTAGAGTGAAAGAAAGAAAGTGTTTCAAACGATTTATAGTCATTTCCATTGAAATTTATATAATTGGGAGCCTTCAAGCTGCATGTATATATGAGTATAATGCGAATAATCAAAGGCGGTCTTGTTGACAAGGAGACTTAATATCGACGCAAACCCATAATAAAAAGGGGACGACTCACTGACTTTCGAAACAAAAAAAATGTAGAGCATAACTTGACCAACTTTGATGTTTTCGATAAGTTAACCAGTTATTGCTAGAAAGGATTGATTGGGGTGCTTTAATTCATACGCCAAAATGTAGCCTCACTGTAAAGGTTAGTTGGTTCCCGTTGGGCTATAATCATTCTCACACAACGCTAAACAGGACCTTATAGCGACATTAACAATGCGGGATTTTTCCTCTCTGAATTATCATGCACTAATTCTAATATATTCTGCACAAAAACTTCTGCATGCTCTTAACAAACTCCACTAATCGGTATTTCTTCCACAATCACAAGTCATCGTTTAGAAGCTCATGTTTTCCTGGCTCAACTTATTTGATGAGCAGCTATTCGTTATTCTCTCTAATTCACAGTCTCGTTCACATACTATTCTCTCTACTCTTGTGGAATAAGCGCTACTGACTTCTCAAAGATGCAATAAGAACTTGACTTATTGACACTCCTGAAAGGTATACGAACCTTGTAAGGCTTTCGGCATAGCTGAAGACAGTCCTATCCTTACTTCTGCATTCATGTAAGTCTTTTTGCATTCATTCGACAGCAAAACCAAAAAGAGCAATCAGTAAATCTACAATAATAAGATTTTCACTTACACAACTCGTACTTACATTTATTCAGGGGAAAAGATGTTTAGGCACTCTTTTGTTTCGCGGTAATTGAGGCACTTATATAATTCTCTTTTATATTTTTATTGCAAATAATTGGATAAAAATGAGATATTGTAGATTTCCAGGAATTAAATAAAATGTGAAAGTAATTCTCTAGCTTGAGGCTAATGCTAACAGATTAAATTTGGATCCAATAAAAGTATTTAAATACCTTAAAGCCAGACCTGTTAAATAATGATTACTAATCGTATTGATTACCGGTTTGATGAATTATTTTCTTGAGAGCTCATTTAATGATTGATTTCCATTACTTTTAATTTTTAATGATTATTTTCCAATTAATTAAAAAATGATAAAAAAAAATAAAAAAAGCAAAAATAATCAAAAAAAAGTTGTTTTGGTTACTTTTGATTATTTTTGATATTTTCAGATTTTTTTTATGATAATTTTTGATTTTTTCAGTATTTTTGCAAAAGCACATAAACAAATATACACATCAACAATACTAAAAGAAAAAATTTAAAATATTCAAAAGTAATCAAAACTACTTTTTTTTGATTATTTTTGCTTGTATTTTTTTTTACATTTTCTAATATTAATAATTGCCTTTTCTTGAAAAAAAATTAAAATGATCATTACCAATTAAGAAAAACCGACTAATGAAAGCCTCCAACACGCGTACGTGGCTTTGGAGTACGCTGAGCTGAAATCTTTAAAGAAAAAAAACAAACTATCTAATTTTTCAACGGATGTAAGTGAAGCTTCTTTTGTACTGAGGTCACAAATTTAACCAAACTCTTACGGACAGAAACGGTTGTTTGATTATACAGCTAGAAAGCTATTTGCATATAATATGTGCCAGAGACCTTTGAGTAATTTATTTTTGGTACACACTGTAAATAGTAATGAAGTATATTTGAATTTGTGTAATAAACACGATTTGGTTTATATTTGCATGACCGCATTTTGTGTGAAAAATATTCTTTATTTGAAATTTAAATCAATTTCAAATGCCATCCACTTAACCTCAATGGGTGATTTATTTTATCCTCTTTCATCTAAATATATACAAACATAACAAACATACAAATATATTTATTGATTGTGTTGTTGTTTGTTCGTTGTTCTTGTCATCCCTATTCTATATTTATTTAAATCATTTTATATGCATTTGGATTTGTTTTGTTTTTTCGGTATTCATTTCGTGCTTTAAAAATACAAAACAAAAAGTGAAAAAATCTAACAAAAGCAACAGCTTTGAGGTCAGTAAAAAGTGTTGCAAAAAATACAAAAATATTTTATGATTTTATATAAATGGTTATTTGAGTTATATCAATATATGAATGTATGTGCTTAATAGGGATGTACATTTTTTCCATTTTTACAATCACCGGATTTTCGGGATCCATTCGTTATTCTCCCACAGTTTAGTTTGTAAGAAAAGCGAAGCAATTGTTTAAGACACTATCTAAACTCAAATTATATAGCGGATTTTGGATATGGTTTTTTCTGAACGAAAGTTAATAGATTGCGAGCCTACTATAAAGAAAGGTCTCTGGCACTGCTCGCCAAGGGAGTGAGCCATGAAACAGCACAGTAAAAATCCATCTCCCTTGGCAGACACGTTAGGAGTCGTACAGCAGCAAACCAAAAATGTAAGATAAGCTCGGCCTTAATTTCCTCGGAAGTATATCACCCCCAATATTTTTTATTTCATTGATAACAAAGCAAAAGTTACAACTTTGTTAAAAAAATTTTTTTTTACGAGATTTGAGTTTTTGAACAAAATTTTACAAATTGTTTGAGGGGAGTTTGTGTTTGCAGTTTCTAAACGAAAGGAGTAAATGAAGGGAATTAAAAAAAAAGAAGTATTAAATAAATACATATATGGAAAGCTGTAGGTTGATGGGTCCAATATAACAATAGTTTCTTGGTAGTCCCTAGCAAATCTTATGCTCGTTTACGTAACCATATCAACAAAGAAAATTAAAAATAATCCATAACATTACACTTCAACAACAAAATTAATATAATTTTCATAAATAAATCACACATATTTAGGGTTTGGTAACACATTGCAAAACCCAGTAAGCCAAGGAATTGTGGGAAAGAAAATCCGGAATTTCTGGCACCTTTAAAAGTAAGGGATCTCGGGATTTGCATCCTTATCAATTACAGATTTATTTATAAAATCTACACAGATATTGAAATCACCAAATTGGCAGCTAACACTCTAGGGCATCAAATGATACGGCTGATACGATCCATTTGGCTTAAGGCGCTACACAGATTTAACACTTTGTTTCTACCCTGCAGGAAAATAGTTGGGTAACTAGTTAGCCATAAATGGCCTTTGCACACAATCAACTTACGCATTTAACACAGCGAAGAGCTAGGGAGTGCAACTGTTCTAAATAAAATATAATAAAATAAAATAAAATAGAATAAAATAAAATAAAATAAAACAAAATAAAATAAAATAAAATAAAATAAAATAAAGTAAAATAAATTAAAATAAAATTAAATAAAATAAAATAAAATAAAAGAAAAGAAAGTAAAATAAAATAAAATAAAATAAAATAAAATAAAATAAAATAAAATATACTAAAATATAACAAAATAAAGTAAAAGAAAAGAAAAGAAAGTAAAATAAAATAAAATAAAATAAAATACAATAAAATAAAATAAAATAAGACAAAATAAAATAAAACAAAATAAAATAAAATAAAAAAAAAAAAAAAAATAAAATAAAAAAAAAAAAGAAAATAAAAGAAAATAAGAGAAAATAAAAGAAATTAAAAGTAAAGAAAATAAAAAAAAAGAAAAGAAAAGAAAAGAAGAGAAAAGAAAAGAAAGGAAAAGAAAATAGAATAGAATAAAATGAAATAAAATAAACCAAAAAAGAATAAAATAAACTAAAATATAACACAATATAATAAAATAAAAGAAAAGAAAGTAAAATAAAATAAAATAAAATAAAATAAAAAAAGAATGAAGTAAACTAAAATATAACAAAGTAAAATAAAAGAAAATAAAATGAACTAAAATAAAATAAGATAAAATAAAATAAAATAAAATAAAATGAAATAAAATAAAATAAAATAAAACAAAATAAAATGAAATAAAATAATTATGGTAATTGTTGTTGGAGCAGTGCTCGATATCAGTTAACAAAATAAAATAAAATATAACAAAATAAAATAAAAGAAAGCAAAATAAAATAAAATAAAATAAAATAAAATAAAATAAAATAAAATAAAATAAAAGAAAATAAAATAAAATAGAAAAAAGAATAAAACCAAATAAAAAAAGATTAAAATAAACTAAAATATAACAAAATAAAATAAAATAAAATAAATTAAAAAAGAATAAAAAAAAAACAAAATAAAATGAAATAAAATAGTTTAACAAAAGCCAGTTGAAGAAGAGGGCCAGCAAGAAAAAAATTGAAATTTAAAGGTCTGTGAATGCAGTTTTTGTTGCTATGGTAAATACGAGTATAGTTGAACACAAATGTTAGAAGTTCAATAGTACTGGGCGCTTTTGTGATTGAATTTCAACGATGTGACCAGACTCTACTACAACTAAACGTAAGTTAGAAAGGTAGCTCAATTGCTAGTTATTTAACTACTGAGGATCTACTTATGATGCAACTATATGGCTATGTTGTGCCAGTTCTGCAGCAGAAAATTTGGTCACTTGTCACTAATTATCCTACAGGGCAGCTTTGTTGTATTTGCTAGTTTTATATTGCATTTACCTATACACTTTTTGTTTATTTAGACTTGAGTATAGTTTTTAGAAAGCAAATAAATGGCAATCAAAATTTTGCCAGAAAAAAGGTAAATAAAAATTGTTGTAATAAATATTTCAACATAGCTCTGAGCGTTTAAGAGCCAGCCACCTATTATGATTGTTTGTACGTATTTGCACCATAAACGGGAATAATTCTGTATTTGATGTATGAGTATTCAAAGTGATTAAAATATATTTTATATTCAAATATTTGGAAAGTAATTAGGATACCATTGAAACTACAATACAGTGGACATACAAACTAGCGTATACACATATATATGATACATACACTATTACTTTGGGTTTGTGACAATGTGATATGTGCCAGTTTGAATATAAGCATAATTTGATTATTCAGTCCACTTTTGAATTTCACTTAAAAAGGAAGAATCAGTTGCTTGTTGTGGAGAGCTCTCACTCATTCGGAAAGAATTTAAAATATTTTAAATTCAAGTTGGAAATTCTGTTTCAGCTGTATCCCTGCCGTTGAGCTTAAACATTTGAGATGCGCTTCAGGCACAATATTCTTCTTTAGACTAAAGAAAATGGAGCTTCTTCGGAATAGCAATTTTCTCCAGAAGTGCAGTAGACAATCGCACAGGAGGTGCTCTTCCGATACTATATATAGAAACTCAACTGATCTGAGTATGTCTTTATTACTAATGAGTAAAGCCCAGGACTCCTAAAATCAACTCTAAAGGACGTTTTATTAGCCTTAAATTAGTTTTGAAGGATACGATCACTGCCAAGAAGCAAATCCGCAATCATCCCTTCCCTCCCTAAAACATCAAGTACTTATCCAGGACTATTTACCACATCGTCCATCTTATTTTCCTGTGATCAGCGATGTTCCATGCCTAGTCAAATTTGATTTTGTCGTTTTTGATGCGAGTGTGCGAGAGGATAACGAACAGCTGGGAAATCTGAGAAAATTCCTAACCAGTCCAGACACATCTTGAAACACGTTTCGTGAATGTTTCAAGTTATGGAGTTGGACGGGAGTGTTGCTAAATATTTCCATTCCTTATTCACTGGAATATCTACACCTTTCTGGTAGGCAGATAGTGCTTTCATTAGCATCCCAGGCTTGATATAAGAAGATCGATGAGTGGCATTTTCTATATTACATCCAGAGCCTCTGTAGGGTACGATATAATCAATAAATTTTACTTTGGCTAACATTACTTTGCTGGCATTTTTAAGTGTACACTTCATAGAAGGACTGCTACGTCATCAGATTAGGTCACAAGTGGTGCTCTTGCCTCTACATCGCAAATCCGTACTTATCGGGTTTACAATAAAGTAATCAATGTCAGGGAGAATATACCATCGGCTTCCGTCGAATGCTATTAAAGACTCACTTTATGACCAGAAACGCAGACAGGTTAAGCTGTGTGCTATTGTTGTTGTTGTGGCAGTACTTCATTAACGAAATTGTCATCAACTTCTTCCAACGGAAGTCCCAGGGAACAGACAGTTTCAACAGGGTCGGACTATAGTGAGCTTGCTCTTAGATCAGCCTGCTGAGTTGAGCAGCTAATCAGATGATTTGTGTAATGGCGGGGACACAACCTGATGGCGAACATATTAGGGATTAGTCTCATTAATTTTTTTCAACGCTTTTTATGTGACTCGTAGGCTGACGATGTTCCCTAGCCGTGGAAGACATCATATTAAGATAAAAGTACCTCTCATACCAGAAAACCGACACCGAGTCTGCACATCTTTACGTGGTCAACACTTTTGAACGTTGCAAGGAGCAACATTATAATACCTTCCCCCCTCATTGCACTTCTTGCAGGTCGATTGAGTCATTGTTTGCTTTCAAAAAGATGCATTCTTTCAAAACGTAGTCTTTCAAACATTTGTCATCAGAGAAGGGTTGGTCTCACTAGCCAAAACTTTGAGATAGTTATATCAACTCTGAGCAAAGACATAATCCCTTTTAAAACATCTCGCACATAATAGGCTAAATTTCGCATTTTAAATTGTTTTTGGACTATTTGCATTACTCATAAATTCAATATTGTTCACTTCAGCATTAATTCTCTTTAGACCAAATTCCGTTTGTCCATCTGTTTAACACACACCGGAACACATATCTACAAAGAGATTCTTTTGACTGCGAGTGTTGAATGTACTGCTCTTTTCTGCTTTTGACAGTAATATGTGTGAATTGTGAACGTTGGCTTTTTCGGCTTTTAGCCCTTTTGTTTTGCTTTTATTTTTTACTTCATGCATAAATTCAACATTTAATTATGCCATAAAATAGCGCCAACGAGCCATTTACTTGACTGTCTCCGAATATTTTTGTGCAGCATCTACAATTTTTCGTTTGCCAAAAATGTGTTCTCAACTTCAAATTTCAGCATTAACTTTACGTCTTTCTCGTTTTGCCCAATTTCATTTTGAACCGATAAATTAAAAGGACATTTAACATTTAATATGTACTTCGTAAGCACCCTGTAGTCACACCAACTAGTAGCTTGCAAATAACTTATCGCCATAGAGTGTTAAGATTTGTGCCACTAAAGTGTTAAATGGGAGCTTTTACCACATTATTCGGAAGTTTCATAAAGAAATTTCAGTTCCTTTGAATGTGGCTCTAGCAGTATCTTCGGGGTAGCCTTGCAAGTGAGAAAACGACAACTTGGTAGGGCCAAGTATCGATTCAAAGGTTTGCTGGGTTATTTCATCAGTAGCCTCCGTTCAGCAACGGGTGCTGCTGCAAGCTGACAACGGCCATGGATCGTGCGGATGCCTATATAAGTGCACAATATAACTGTATTATTCATAGAAGCAGACGTGTAGCAAAATAGAACACTCAAAACCATGCCCGCTCCTGCCAGATTTGGAAGAGTCACCGCTCTCTGCAGGGCCAAAAAGTGGACCGCTAACTACCTTAACGGTTGGCAAGCGTCAGTTGCATTGAGAGATACACGATCAAAATCCATAAGGGTAGGGAGGGGGGGTGTTACAGGGTAGTGTTCTTACCTCCATTTAGTTTAATTTTATAATATCTAGGCTCCCGCCTCGATTATCTATAGTCTACGACTACACCATTATGGCTTGGGGTAAGGCCCCCTCCATTGATGAACTCTGTACTAGGATTAATGTCACATAATGCAAAATCTTACCTTGTCTCCGACTAAAACAACGGTGACTCTTTTACGACGTGGAATGCGTAGATGAGGCAAGAGTTAAACTTCCACGTAGATGGAGTACCTCTACCTACTATCAATCACCCTAAAACCGTGGGTGTGACGTTTGAAAAAGTCCTCACCTTCACTTTACATGCCACCGGAATAGCCAGAAAGTTACAGAGCCCCAACAAAATCCCCAAATCATGTGCAGGCACCACTTGGGGTAAAGGCAAAAAAACTATGCTTGCTACATATAAGGCTATTGGCCGACTAACTGGAGGAAGTTGCAAGTCTACTAATCTAACGCCATCAGAACTGTCACGGGATGTCTTCTTATCTCATCTGAGTCT
The DNA here is from genome assembly GCA_949987695.1 of Merzomyia westermanni. NCBI lineage: Eukaryota > Metazoa > Arthropoda > Insecta > Diptera > Tephritidae > Merzomyia > Merzomyia westermanni. Next base: position 48,684,939 of record OX465289.1, on the reverse strand, counting down.
CACCTCCATCAAGAGACCAAAATGCTAAGTGTTAGAGACCACGCGGAACTGTTGAGCGGACAGTTTTTACTGAATTGCCATAAGTGCAGCCATCCCAACCGACACCTATTGGATGAAGTTCCGCCACCTAGAGACATAAGGAAGCATCTCCGTAAGCACTATGATGGGAACCCGCACCACATTACCCAGCCGTTTTATCTGCATAACTCTAAATGACCTCCACACCAAGTCGGTAGACAGATCCCTCAGATGTCGGCATGCGAAACCCCGTAATTGACATCCAACCATCGGAAATAGTTGAAAAAGAGCGCGTCTTCTCAAGGGAGACTACAGTCACACCAGCACAACTTCGATCTAGTTACTGTAATAGGTTGAACTCTTATGTATTCAGACTCAACCCCACCATACCAAATACTTGGCCTGCATGTTTTAAAACAACAATAGTAACCAAACTCAAATGATAAAAGAATTAAATCTTTGGATAATGAATCAATTTGTTGACGAAAATGAGAAAAATGTTTCGAAGGTTATGATTTGAGAGCATGCAACTGAAATGTCCGGTCCTTTAAAGGTAAGCTGTCACTGACCCGTTGGTAGATAGATTCGGAAGGCGAAGCTGGTAACATCGTCCTATAGGAGATGTGATCACACCCTGAGACGTCAACTGGAGTAGTAATGTAGAAAAGAGAAGATTGGAAGAAAGAAGCGGTCTTCGACCCCACTGTTGGAAAATTCATCTTACGCGACGAGATGCCCAATGGGCTGAGGATAGACGATTTCTCCGATACCCGAAACATGTTCATAACTTTACTTTTAAAGGCGAATTAACCGCTTAACAGTTTTGGCAGTCTAATATGGCTCGCCAGATTTTTCTTGGTTGCGCCAACTTTCGTCAATTGGAGACTGCACGGCATCGGAAATCGGGCTCCACTTATTCCTTCTATCTTAATAAAATTTACTAGATCCAAGCATAAACATATTCATCAAACGGTCCAGAGCTAAGAACACCCAACTAGATCGACCTGTCGGGATAGATGGAGAGCCGGTTCTACCGTACACGTACCGAAATGAGCCGGGGTTTTTTTAAATTTTATGTCAGTGTAACCCCCTTTAATTTGTCATAGACAGATGTGCCCACTGCTGGAGAACTGAATATCGAAAGGGATCACTAATTATATGCAGCCAAGATCGCTGAACGCCTCCAGTCTACATAAAAGGGTGTAAGTAAAATCTCTAATAAAAATATAAGCTCCACCGTCAGTAATTTCTAGATTAGGCTCTCACGCAAGGCTACCTTACAGAATATATGAGTAGTAAAGGCATATCGCGGAAAGGCTCCATATAAAATAATTTAATACCGTAGAGCTCTGAAAAACCTTTGGGTTGATGATCAATGCTTAGTTAGACGCCTTTTCTGGAAGAAAAAAGAATGAGCCTGAGCTATTATATAAGAGGAAACACGTCAGAATATTTTATGAATAGAATTGGGCAAATGGTGGAGTACTTGAAGTCTAGATATATCAATGTTTGTTCTAGGTATCGTACTACGAACGAGTCGAGAAAGTTTTATTGTGAACTGGTACTTTTCAGACCAGTTTGTTTGTTCGCTTCGGGGTAACAAAAAAACCATGAAATTGAACGACAATTAAAATGTGATAAAATATATTTTCAGAAGTAAAGGAAGCTCATGAATTACACGATGGGTTACTACTGAGAATTTTAACTATGGTTGCTAAAGAAGCGCGAAAGTAATAATTACCCCTCACTAAATACACAAAATATATGCAAGAAGCTTGCGTAGACAGGCGGTCCTCTAATTTCGATTTGTTAGTAACTTCGATGCAAATGCGGACCTTAAACTTGACAAAAGGGCTTCGGATGACTCAAAACCATAAAAGTCAGTAGGCGGCGTGGGTTTTGACAGAGTAAATTACTCAGGTTATCTCTACATGTAACAACACACAGGCAGAGGCACAGTTACAGGCAGCTACTCGTAATGTTGCTGGATTGCTTTACCGAGCCCAAAGATGTTTAGACATCAATAAAAATGTAACAAATGCACATTGCAGATATTCAAGAAAAATTGATGATAACGATGCCTTTTATTAAGCTAATAGAATCCAAATTATGTCCAATTCAATCCTATGTCTGTCTGTCTGTCTGTCTTTATGGCGATGCTTCACTTCAAAGGAATTAAATGCAAATTCACCGTTGTATTACTAGCTATTCAACTTAAAATTGATAAAGTACCTTGCTTCGATAGTTCGACCGGTTTTGGAGTTAATGACCAATATGTGTACCATGGTGACTCTAAATATGTTAGTACAATAGGGGCATCAAACGAAAGGTGCTAATGAGTGCTGTTATAAGCGATGAGGTTAATTTCCATATATCAACTGCTTTAGAAGATATAATAATTCAAATTGGAGTCAGTCTTTGACAAGTTCTGAGTAACAGCTATTGGTGTATCTAATCCAGAAAATTCTCTCACAATTAGCCTGCGTCTCATTATATTCATTTAGGCTTGAACCCAAAGCTGTGGTATATTTGTTGCTTCTGCCTCTTGCGACTTCTTTGAAAGGTATCTCAGAATGCAGGTTCACTAATACCAGTTTGCTTGAGGACTCCGTGGCTTTCTGGGAAGCACACCCGTTGCACAGAACTTCTTACCATGTGGAGAATTTTGACGCAAACTTTGTCAGTTCTGTGTGGAAAACTTTAACAAGAGCCACTTAAGGTATAATGAACATCATCCATCTCCTCAGCTCCTGAGGAACAAGTTCATAGTTTCTTCCTCTCACAGCAAGTTCTAATGATACCCTAGAAAATAACCAGCACATCAGTTCATATCTTAATGTGCCTACCACTAGTACAAGCCCCTTACAGCACCAGCCCGACTAGCGTGAAAGCGATTTCGGCGGGGTTGATGTGGATTTTAGTCGGCGTTTAGTACAAGTATACATACTGCGGGCATATTTTAACCCCCTAACTCGCAAGGGTTTAGCGGCCTCTCTGTGAATTGCTCTAACAGGTACAAGAAACCGCTGATAACCAAAGACACAGCAGACACAGGAATGACATGGATTCTCTGAATGAAAAAACTGTTTTTGGAGATGTATTGAATAAACATTTTTTAAAGATGACACTGATAGGATGCGCATACCCAACCATTTCGGAATGGTGGATTCTCAGTGGAGTCTGCTATTCGGGGCCACTTTACCAGAACGACAGCCAGTATCAGTGTGGCACTTCCTTTGGTTTTCCGAGATCCAGCGGCTCAAACGAAATTTGTTAGCCCATTGTAATTATTCTAGACGGTTCATTTAGAAGAGCAAAACATGCCATCGACAAATCCCCTAAGACACCTCTTTCGGATGACGCGTATTTATAGCGTGAAAGTTTTGATGTGAGATATTTTGGTCCCTCGGAAAGTAAAAGCGGGAAAATGTCAGTCAAAGGTAGTTGTCAGAAATTTGAATCCATTTGTTTCACTCTTGTCTCTACAAGCTCTACCCTACATCAAATCATCAGACGGATATACATCTGCAGAAAATTGTGGATTACCCATCCATGTTTGCTGTACTTCGTATTAGTCTCCCTGGGTTGCAAGTGGCTTAGAATAAGCTGCTCTCAAATCCCAGTCTTAGCAGAGATCTTACAAACGCCAACATAAGAATTAATATTACCTTAGAGTTTAGCGATTTTGTGATATATATAAACATCCGACTAGATTAGGGCCGACCTTCGCTTCTAATTTGTGGTGTGCTACTTTCCACTTATAGCTTTATTCCCACTTCCCATGTCTTCCAATAAGGCAGGAGAGTTTATCTATGCTACCGGACCGGTAATGTGAACCTGAGAATTTCGGTATGGTAGGTCAACACACTACCGGCTAGACTACATATAAAATTAGTGAAATACAACTTTCCGCCACTGCATGATATTTTAAACCGCTAGAAACCAAAAGCCATCGACCATCGTAGGGCATAACAAACACTCTGAAATCTGCTAGAAATTGACGTCCATAATAACGGCAAATAACAACAATGAGGACATCTAAAAAAGGCATTCGCTAATAGTTTAGCGTATTATTTGAACAAATTTCTTGGCACAAAAGAGGCGTCGAGTTAGAATCCTTTTTAATGGCAAATAATTTAATTTAATTCTTTTCTGCTCTTCCGTTTCGTGTCCTCCGACACCTCGATAGCACATGTCGCGCTTCGTTTTTGTGAGTCGCATGACAGCTTTCGTCGGCAATGCAATAAATTCCAACATTACGCTGTCCTAGTATCTCCTCATGCATGGTATGGGTATTAGAGCGTATCTAGGATGCGGCATAAGAAATGTGTACCCTCAATTTTTATTCAGTAGTTATTAATTATTCTTATTTGTAATTAAATTACTAAATATTTTTCTTTAATTAGTTATTTGCTTTTACACTGTGTCATATAATTAATTGTTAGTTAGTACAGGGTGGCGCAAAAGTAATCCTCCTATCAGAAAATGCTATACATTTTGCAATTGGCCCCTAAAGTCAGTTCTGTTTTGACATTTGTGTAGTAAACACATGCGAAATACACGTTAATAAACAATGTTACGCTACACTGCTCCAGAACGCGGAATATTGCTGACTATTTATTTGACCAATAATCGGTCGGGGCCAAACGGTTACTGTGAATGGTGAGCGCTACAGAGCAATGATCAACGAGTTCTTTTTGCCGCAGCTTGATGAATTGGGATTGGAAAACATGTGGTTCCAACAAGACGGTGCAACAGCACACACTGCACGTGCCACAACCGATATGCTGAACATCGGAAGCTTACTTTTGCGCCACCTTGTTCGTTGACTATTTTTAGGTCTGAAGGTGTTCTTTAACGAATTCAAAATTTACTTTAAGAAAAGTCTTATGTTTATTTTGTGTGGTTGTCAAGTTTTTATAGGTTTTATGGGTTTGTTTTTAAAAGGTGCACCAAGACTTCTTCATGCAAATTTTACAAATGAATAGGTTTTACAATTAATTTTTTGTTTGTTAAACTTATGAGCATTTCTTACATCTAGATACCACCTTTTTTATGTAGAAAATAATGAGGAAGTGTAATAATAAATTAATATCAACACTAAAAAAAAGAAGATTGAGAAATTTATTTGGTCCGCATTGATAACTTGTGGCATAGAATAAAAAATTGTGAAGCTTTGTGCACCAATTACTCGAAAAACTTCCTTTGTTCATACAGACTCTAACATTGTATTAATAATATCAAGTTCTATTACTTCCCTGCAAAAAATTGTGTTTCTAATCTATGACGAGAGCGAAACGTGATTAATCCCTTTAGCCTACACCTATATATATAAAAGAAAGTGACGTTAGTTCCAGCGCTCATAACTCAAGAACGCCTGCATCGATTTGGATGATTGACACTAATTTAGATTGTTCTCTGACCAGAATAGGAGAATACCCAATAAAATTTCCGAAAAATTCCTGAAAAAAAAAATTTATTTTCCCATACATTGATAGGAAAAGCCAATATTTCTAGATCCATTCAGGTAAATATCTGGACAGGACAAAGTCTGCCGGTCCCTCTAGTCTATACTATTCTTTAATATAAATACGCAAGTTGAGAAAGATTGTCCCGCTTTACGGCCAAACTATACATCTAAGGTGTAAAAAATGGTATATGTATCGATAGGTTTGTCCAAGCTGAGGTGACGTCAATCTCAAAAAAAAAAAAAAGAAAAAAAAAAATGTATTACAATTTAGAAAAACTTGTTTAAAAATAACACCCCTATCAATACCAAACACGCATTCACACTAAAGAGCCGTTGTTGTTTGAGAAAACGTGCCATTAATTTTTGCTTTAGTTTTTGTTATTGTATTGATCACTGGATACGATGCCCAGCGTCAGCAGCTCTCCTGAGAGCACGAAGAGTTTTTTGTTGGAAACATTAACAATGTAAAGCATGAGAAAATATGTAAACTTCATTGATGATCCAAAAGTGTTTACAAAAACAAAACAATTGATTACTCATAAAGAGTATTCAATGCCGGAGTTGTTTTTGTATTTAAATAAAATAAAATAAAATAAAGTAAAGTAAAATAAAATACAGTAAAATAAAATAAAATAAAATAAAATAAAATAAAATAAAATAAAATAAAATAAAATAAAATAAAATAAAATAAAATAAAATAAAATAAAATAAAATAAAATAAAGTAAAATAAAATAATATAAAATAAACTAAAATAAAATAAAATAAAATAAATAAAATAAAATAAAATAATATAAAAAAATATATAATATAATAAAATAAAATAAAATTAAATAAAGTAAAATAAAATAAAATAAAATAAAACAAAATAAAATAAAACAAAATAAAATAAAACAAGATTAAATAAAACAAAACCCATTTATCGGAACTATTGGATATATGGGAGCTATATATTATATTGGCCCGATATGGCTGATTTTCACTAGCCACATTTCGTATGTAATATTTTAATTGCAAGAGTTTCGCCAAAACCCGTTTCTCAGAGCAATCGATTGTATGTAAGAAAAGAAAACAAACTAAGAGAAAAGAAAAGGAAAGAAAAGAAAAGAAAAGAAAAGAAAAGAAAAGAAAAGAAAAGAAAAGAAAAGAAAAGAAAAGAAAAGAAAAGAAAAGAAAAGAAAAGAAAAGAAAAGAAAAGAAAAGAAAAGAACAGAAAAGAAAAGAAAAGAAAAGAAAAGAAAAGAAAAGAAAAGGAAAGAAAAGAAAATAAAAGAAAAGAAATGAAAAGAAAAGAAAAGGAAAGGAAATGTAAGTGAAGGAATGGATAAGCAAGAACAGGAAACCATAAAAAAGAAAACAATTAAATACATTGCAAGTAAAGACTCTAGAGAGAAGAAGAATCGAGGAAAACGAAATTTACAGCAGCGAAAGGAAGGAAAATATGGCTAATGAAAGAATAAACAAATATTTAAAATAAAATAAAGTCGTCTTGTTGAATTTCAATCACTGGAAGATCTCTATTATAGCGGTAAAAATTTTGAATGATGCGGCAACGCGCGAAATTACGATGATTCAGGGAATAGGAATTGTCCAATGAATATTCGTTTACGTTCAAACGTATCCAGTTCCCAGTTAAGACATGCTTCGCGATCACAATAAATAATTCTCAAGGGCAAACTGTGAATGTAGTTGGCATTGATATTCATCCCGTACTGATTATAGAATCCTGTTGTGCTTTATATAAAATCCCAATAAAACTTTAGTCTGTGCGAGAATCACAATATTATGGTTTGTAGTGATTTTAATATTAATTTGGTAGGCACTGCCAGTTACAGTTATGGCTTAGTTGATGATGTGTCTGGTGTTGGGTTTTATTTCGTTCATGTTTCTATACCCAACAGGTATGAAATTGCAGCCTGCTTGACTAATTATTGTAAAAGACCTTTTCATCGTATTAAAATTCGATAAGATATTCATATCGGATCGTGACTTAATTTTTTTTAATTGACATTAAACTTGATCATGGAAATGAGTACATACAGTTTTTAAGACTAACTCTGAATGTAAATAGCCTTTTTAACGAACTTTCAGAGATCCGTCGGGCTATCTAAGGCTTCGGCGTGGTAGACGAAAAACTTTACCGAGTTTGATACGCTCCAATGTATGTACATAAAATCACACTAAGAGTAGCCATTGCCTTGCGAGCGCGTCGCGTAGCCAGAAGTGTTTGGGCATGTTGATGAGCTTCTAAGTAAATGCGGCACAAAATTAATTGATTTACAAAACTGCTTCAAAATAGCATTTTGCAAAGAAAATTCCGTTAAAATGAAATCTCAATTTGTTTGAGGCAACGTGGGTAATTAGCTTTTTTGTTGTTGTTCTTATTGGTGTTGGTTGGAAGTGTGGTGTGAGACCGTGAAATCAACGTGACGAGGGATGCTGACAAAGACGTTGAACGTTGACAACAATGAGGAAGGCGAAGAGTTTTCAAATATTGTTCGGTTTTTTTCGCTCAGTAATAGCGAACAAATAGATAATGATTCTTGCGAATACCCCTTTTTTAGCGCAATAAAGAAGCACTCATTTCTTGCGCTTGGAGCATGTCTTAAATTTGAAATGAGCGCATATTTGATGCAAAATATTGAGAAATTTAAATCAGTTCGCCATTCCACTTTGGGTTCGACTACAATATATTTTCTGTGAAACAATTTCCTGCAAATTTACTTAGTCACGCTCGTTGAGCTAAATATTTGCAAGAAAACGGCAAATTCCCATCTAAATTTAGCTAGGTGTTGCAACCTCGTCCTTGCTTCCCACTGCAGTATGCCAAGTATTTATTACGAGCAGGAAATTCGGAAACTAAAAAGTTGATACAAAATGAAAGCTTGCAAGCAATCTTGGCAAATTATTTCATAACAATGTTAAATGTGATACAAAATTTAATATTTTTTGGTTGTTGTGATGAAAAGATGAAAGATTAAATATTGAAAAATGGAGTTGAATTTTGAATTTGAATTTATTATATAAAACAATCATCCTAGCACAGCAATTTAAAAAATTATATAATAGGGCTAGTCACAGTATAAGTACATTTATGATTAGATCTTAAAATAGAGCAGATAGATAGGATTACAGATTTTATGACAATGAAAGGTTACAAATTGATCCAGCCAATTTGACTTAATTACTAATTTATAATTCGTTTTCTACTACTTAATTAACTAGACATTATTGTAGAAATTAGATATTTCTTTCCTAAAGCGCAGTGCATTTCTTATTAGGGATAGCCTGACAGGAAGAGAGTTCCAAAGACGAATAGCAAATATGAAGAACTGACGCTCAGATGTGAGTGAATATATTGAGGTAGCCAAAGTGTACGAAGCATTCCATACACTTGACCCACCCTTGCAAATATATGATCCTTCCATGTCAGTGTTTTATTAAATATAATACCAAGGTTTTTAGTCCAGTCCGCGTATCTGACTACTGAATTGTCCAGAAGAATATTGTCGAACTCACTGGTGCTAAGACACTTTCTGTTAAGAATAATACAGCTGGATTTTTCGGGATTCAAACACAGTCCATTGGAGGAAGCCCACTCACTAACTCGCCTAAGGTCAGAGTATAAGTCAACGATACAGTTACCAAGCCATTCAGGACGACAGGAGACATACAATTGTACATCATCAGCATACATATGAACAGCACAATACTCAAGAACACGAGTAAGTCATTAATATACAACACGAATAATAAAGCACCCAATATTGAGCCTTGGGGTACTCCAGTCTCGACAGGTAGGAAGCTAGATGTTGTGTTCTCAACGCAAACCGCCTGAGTTCTTTCAGCAAGGTAGGTTTTAATTAAGGTAGTAGCATGGCTAGAGAAATAAAATAGGTTCTCTAGCTTGCATAATAGTAAGCTATGATCGACTGAGTCGAAGGCCCTGGAATGATCTAGAAGAGTAAGAAAGGCAATGTTATCGCTATCTATATGTACACGAAGACTTTCAATCACGTCGAAGAGAGCAGTTGAGCAGCTCCCATTTGATTTGAAACCGGACTGACGCTCCGTTAGGAGGCTATGCTGTTGCACATAAGACGTTATCTGTTTATGCAGTAAGCGCTCAACTACTTTTGACAAGAAAGGCAAGATAGCTATCGGTCTGTAATCATTGTTTGTCTTTCGTACAATTATTATTGTCGCAACCTTCCAACACTTTGGAAAAATGCAAGACGTAAGGATGCAGTTTATCAAGTACGTCACAGGTGGCAAGATCATAGGGAGGATTATTTTAAAAAATTTCACATTAACACCATCGAATCCTACAGCATTAGATTTGACAGAAAGTATTGATTGCACGACGTCGCATTCATCAACACAAACAAATTCAAAAGGATAGTAACTGACATTTACATGATTACTATATTTAGCAATATTAACATTAGACGAGGTAGCTGCCGTTTTGGCAAAGTTCTCGTTTAACTCACCAACATTCAAGAGATTAGTTGTGTTTAGTTTAGACTCAATTATACCGGTATCCTTTATTGTTTTCCATTTTTGTTTAGAAGTTATAGCAGAACTGAACTTGGACCTATAAAATGAAGTTTTAGACGTTCTCACGGCCTTATTTACGGCGATTCGAGAACATTTATATAAGCTTAGCAGTTCGGGCGTTCTGTACCTCTTACATCGCAAGTAGGCAAGATTACGGGTATTAATAAGGCGCTTTATGGAAGCGTCAAACCAGGGTCGACACTTTTGACTTGCTTGCTTCGGGCAGGGACATAATTGTCGAAGAGGCGGTTAGTATTGTTCTGGAGAAACTTTGTTTGATCATCAGTCGAAGTCAGATGCCGAATCAAACTCCACTCTACTGCTTCAACAGCTGCTCTAAGTGCACAATAATCGATATTTTTAAAATCGTGATAAGAAAGAGTTACTGGAACTTCAGGTGTTTTAAAATCATAGATTAAATAGATTAAGTCGTGCTTAGAGAACCTGGCAGCAGAGAGTTGATTGTAGTAAAGAGATTTACTTAGATCATTTACAACAAAAAAGACCAGAAGACTACTATTAGTGTTGGTGAAATGTGTCGGCATGCAGGTGTTAGTAGGATATAGCCCTACAGACTCCATACATAGCTTTAGACTTGAATCAACAAGCAAGTTACTATTGAAATCCCCTGCTATAACGATGTTGTTGAAGCTTTGGAGTATCGATGGAAGGTTTTCCGTAAAATCCGTGAGGTTTATGTTTCGATTAGGCCTGTAAACACAGCCAACTAAAAGTTTACAATTTTTTTTTTTTTTTTTTTTTTTTTTTTATTGAGTCTATGGTTTACAAACCTTACAGACTAAGGCGTAAATAGGTTTTAATTATATTAAAAATAGTACAAACAAAGTTTTTCTTTAAATACATTGCGATTTACAAATATATCTAAATCTATTACTCTACATAACAAATTAAATTCCGCTAGTAGTCTGATAATTGGTTCATTTTGAGCATACCTGGTTTTGCAGAGGTCAATAGCAAATAAATCATGGTGTCGCAAGTTTCTAGCTGGAACATTGAGTTTAATACAATGCAATAAGAACGGGCAATCAATAGTCCCATTGAGGACATCTCGAATAAAAACTAATCCAGAAATCAATCGCCTACTAGCAAGAGTAAGCAGACTGATCAGTCTACAACGCGGAACATAAGACGGAATAGGCATGATAAACCTAATACTGGATAATGCAAATTTCAAAAACTTTTTCTGTACACGTTCAAGTCTATTGGAATGCACTACATAGAACGGATTCCAGATTATAGAAGCATATTCCAATTTGGGCCTTACAAATGTACTAAACAGTAATTTTTTAGTATAAGGATCTTTAAATTCCGAACTATTTCGTCTAATGAAAGCCAGAGAGGAATATGCTTTAGGTATGATGTAATTCAGGTGATCAATAAACGTGAAATTCGAATTAAAAACTACCCCAAGGTCCTTGATTTTATAACTGGAACTGAGAACAGATCCAGAAATAGAGTACGAAGATAAGAGTGGCAATCTAATTTTGTTGTACGTGACCGAGCAGCATTTTTCGATATTAATCATTAGCATATTTCGATCACACCATTCCTGGAATTTGTTAACCTCATTTTGCATTATTTCAATATCAGAGCAACTTGTTATTTTTTTAAAAATTTTTAAATCATCGGCATAAAGTAGATGCTCACACAGAGTAAAACATTCTGAGCAATCATTGATGAAAATAACAAAGAATAGAGGACCAAGGATACTACCTTGAGGAACCCCAGAGGTAGCTCTATATGAAAATGATTTTGCGCCATCAACAACAACATAGTTAATTCTATCTATTAGATATGATTTAACCCATGACAAGAAAGTAGAATGAAAACCAAATTTTTCAAGTTTTTTAATTAATAGGTCGTGAGACACTCTATCAAATGCTTTTGACAAATCAGTATAGATTGTGTCTACCTGAAACCCATCCACAAAGGCAGAAATGCTAAAATTTGAGAAAACAGTCAGATTGGTGACCGTAGATCTGCCCGATATAAAACCATGTTGAGTATACGAAATATAGGGTTTGATAGCAAATGATATTTTGAAGCTAATAATTTTTTCAAATAATTTAGCAATATTAGTAATTTTAGAGATAGGACGATAGTTTGAAGCCAGATTATTAGAAAACACATCCACAAACACATGCTCAACATCACTACCGTCAGAAACACAGCATAGTTTACAAGATAAAGTATTTTTAACGTATATTGCTACACCACCACCATGGCCACGTCTATCAGATCTAAAAAGTTGATAGCCAAACACCTTAGTTAAGTCGCTAGTATGGCATGACGAAAACCACGTCTCAGACACGCATATCACATCAATCTTCGAGTTTTCAAATAAGTACCTAAACTAATCAAGTTTGTTATATAGACTTTGCGCGTTTAAGTGTATGATCTGTATACCTGATGCTTGTTTGCTAAGAATGCGCAACATGGTATATGAACAGTCTTTGGAACCCTGTAACTTATGGTCTGGGGACAACATAATAAAAATTTAACGGTGAAATATATGCACTGCACGTAAGTTTTGGGTAATTAAGCAGAAAACTAAGTAAATAGATGTAAAAAAAAATAAAAGAATTTAAAATAACATTATAAGCCAGCATCCTCATATGACATAGCAGTAGGTTGTGTGCTAGTATTCCGAAAGGAATAATCCCCACCAGGGCTGATTTGCTCGAGGGCTTTGAAGACGTCCTTGGTATGAATTTTTTCCGGATTGTCACTTAAAGTTCGTCTGACATAAACGAAGCCTCGTTTTGTAAAAACAAATTCTACTCTCTTACGTTTTTTAGTTGTAGAGCGGACTTTAAGATTTCGTGATTCTGTTTAGACAGCGACTCGTTAATATATATGGGGGCTTCAGAGTTCATTCCCAAGTGAGAAAGCTTCAACTCACCTTTAATTGAGCGTCTAAGATTTGAGACAGCGCTTAGTACTTTATTCCTTTCATAACTTGATTGGAACTTGACAATAATTGCCGGATCAGTTGGTGTATTACGGAGTTTCCGCGCACGGAAAATGCCGTTCAAATGCCGTTGATATGGAAAATACCAAGCAACTGCCTTAGAACAAAAGTAGTTAGGCGAATGCCTGCTACTCAAGTCGCCCAAGTAGCAATTAGAAGACTTTTTCATGCCAAGTTGCTCTGCCTGAGTTAAATTGGATAGGACCGGGAGATAACCGTTGATTTCGAGGCAATTTCCAAATACGGATATGCCTGTGAAGCTGCTAAATATGGCTGGTCGTTTGGCTGTCCGCCGAATGCAGTAGTGATGGAAATCCGCCGAATGGGGCTCGACGCTTTCAGGGAAACTCGAGTCACTTTGTTAGAACTTCGGTCCCCTTTTTCTTTTAAAACCAAGGGCTTGCCAAGGGAAGCATAGGAAGGCCCTAGCCAGTTTGTTAATGCTTTTTAAGACAGAGCCTGGTTAATGATGCTCAAAAAGGCCTGGGCTTGTTTTCCAAAGCAATGCAAAAAAAAAATCCTAGATTTTCCAATCAAAGCTTAACCTGCTAAAAACTAGGTATGGCCCTTGTAGAATATGCGGTTAATTTCCCGTAAACTAGGATTGTAGTGAAAATTAGACAATAGAATTCGCCAAACCTACTAAGCATTAAACGAACTTCGAGGAATTTTAAAAAAGGAACTCTCATAAAGATTTCTTTTCTCTTTAAAACCTAAAAGCTGGTTATAACCGTTATTGTTCCTAGTGTTCGTATTGTTGTCAATTATTTTACGACCCGAAATCCAGTTAATGGATATTTTTAGATAGGCGTTTAGGTTAGGCTAGATTGTGCCGGCTGGCCAACGCAGTGGCCTCACATAGACGCATTGCGACCTTAGTGTTACCAGAAAGAACAAGCTTTGGCGACCTTTTGCTATGTAACTCACACCTCAGTGTCTATGTTGAAAAATAGTGATGTCCTTTTTGCAAAGGTTGGAAGAGTGATTCTAGCTTGGGCAATTGCCCCTTTCCAAATGTTTTGAGCCACAGTCTGGAGCATGCGGACATGAACACATGATGTGTTTCACAGTCTCCGCTGGCGCTTCGCATTTTCTGCACATGCTGTCGACTACAAGTCCCATCTTGTGGGCATAGGCTGCCAAAAGGCAGTGCCTCGTAAGGATGGCAATTAAAAGTCTACAGTCATCCCTTTTGAGGGATACAACTGTTTTTGTAAGTTTCCTGTTGTATGATTCGCACATGATTTTGGAGATCTTGCAGCCTTGCACTTTTTTCCATGCCTTATATTAATCATCTTAATATTTCCCGCAACCAGTGTTGCTCCCCTCTTTGCTGGCTTTCCTTCTATAACTTAATGACCCGGAGGCCAATAGATGTGTACTCTATGTCTTGTGCTAAGCCTTTCAAGATATATTTTGTATTCTAGTACGCTCAGAGTAACGCTACTATTTAAAGTAATGGCCTTAATAGCTGCCTGACTGTCGACATAGAAATTCACACGCACACAGACTATCTACAAATAACTCTGCCCCCACTTACGAGGTGTGTTCAAAACGCTGGTTACGTATATTCGAATTTCGAATTTTTTGTGGCGTTATGTTGGTACTCATGTCTCTCACTTATGCCGACAAGCTCGGCCATTTTGAATGTTCAGTTAATTGTTGACAGCTGCTTTGCTTGCACGTGTTTTGGATCGTCTTCGATTTTTACGCGAAATTCGTACCAAAATTGCTCAATTGTGACCAAAAACAGCATCGCATGGACATTGCTAATGAGATGTTAAACTCTGTCCGCGACGACCCAAATTTGCTCCAGAGGGTCATAACTGGTGACGAATCGTGGGTTTATGGTTATGACGTGGAAACCAAAGCTCAATCATCTCAATGGAAGCTGCCGCACGAACCAAGACCGAAAAAAGCGCGCCAAGTTCGGTCGAATGTGAAAGTTTAGCTGACAGTTTTCTTCGATTGCAGGGGCGTGGTGCATCATGAGTTCTTGCCACAGGGAAGAACGGTCAATAAGGAATATTACCTGCAAGTTATGCGCAATTTTCGCGAAGCAATCCGCCAGGAACGCCCGGATTTGTGGAAGAACAAAAATTGGCTTTTGCACCACGACTTTTTGGCCAAAAACAACACACTAATGATGCCGCAGCCACCGTATTCCCCAGATCTGGCCCCCTGTGACTTTTTCTTGTTCCCTAAACAGAAGAGGCCCATGAAGGACGACGTTACGCTTCTCTTGACGAGATAAAGACGGCATCGAAGGAGGAGCTGAACAAGATTCAAAAAAATGATTTTTTGAAGTGCTTCGAAGATTGGAAAAACCGTTGGCACAAGTGTATAATATCTCATGGGGATTACTTTGAAGGGGACAAAATAGATATTCATGAAGAAATAAATAATTTTTGAAAAAACACAAAATTCGCGATACTTTTTAAACACACCTCGTATATGGCTATAACCTCCGCCTGGAAGATATTGCAATGATCTGGCAGTTTTAGTGATTCCCAGGATATTGCAGTATACCGCAGCTCCTACCCTTTCGAGTATTTTGAAACCATCTGTATATATATGTATAAAGAATGGCATATAACGCGGCTGTCGGTGTGATTTTCATTGTTCCTGTACATTGAATATCCAACTCAATTTGCTATCCAGTATAGTACTTAAATATTTGGTGCTGACTTTTGGTTCTAATACCACTTCTGCTAGTTTTGGCTTTACCCAACTCGGTACTTTGTATTTCCTGGTGAATAGTATTAAATCTGTCTTATCAGCATTTGTGCTTAGCCCGACGTCCTTGGCCTAGATATGAATGACCTTAAGCGCCTAGCTCATTAACGAGCCGTTAATTTGACTGGCCCCCTCCAATTTGCCTGAGCAGCTTGTGTATGTCCAGATTCCACAGCAACGGCGATAGTACTCCACCCTGCAGGGTGCCTCTATGTACTGATTTCGTGGTTTCGACCGCCCCAACTGGAAGTGACTTTCCACGTAGGGGTCCACCTCAATGCGGTTTGGTTCATTCATTATGGATTTCTTCTAGGGCTTTCTCTATATGCATAACAACCCTATGCAGGTCCGTGCCCACTGACATACCCTTGGTGTATCCATGTTCTGTTTTGGAGTCCCCCTTCACATTTGTCTTAATGTGCCTATCTATTAACCTCGAGAGGGTTTTTAGTAAAAACGATGTCAAACTAATTGGCCTATAACCTCCAGTGTACATGGATGTGCGACAATTAAGCTAATATGCTGCCGGGCTGTCAGAAAAGATAGTAAATTTGTATAGAAGCAAACTAGCGATTGCAAAAGGCGCAGCTTAAAACGCACTGCAATAGGACGGAAGTTTAAATGGCAAAGAAATATCCAGAAACCCCGATTATGTTCTAGCCCTGACACGTGAGCCCTGCAATATTTAATTTAGCACCAAATATTCATTTCGTTATATTATAACGGTTATAGCCATGCACCAAACTTGCACTGTGTAATAATTGCTTATAAAAAGAAAGTCTTTCGAAAATCAATAAAACTAAACACTTGTTAATAATGAAATAAAATGATTTATGATGGTAATAAATGCCATGAAGCTGCGAAAGAAAGCACTTCCAGGAAACCGATAATTACCTAATAAACACCATGCAAGAAAATACCCCCAGAAGAGAAACAACAAAGAGGACAGTATCATAAGGTGATTGAAGGGCAAGCAAATTTACACAAACAACATGATGACTATGATGACTTTACCTAATTTCGTAGAGGGTGTCGTAGGTATGTTGTAGGGTGCTCGATTGTCCAATTATTTTCAAAACCGTTTCAAATGACGTGTAGTACTCATGGTTATGTTTCGATATCGGCTTGTACTCGATACCTTTGGCAATTAAGATTTAGTGGAATAGTGTCGCTGCTCAAAAGTATCGACCAGCTATTCAATCTCGTATCGTACTTATTTAAGAACAAAGACTCGCAGTCCATGCACCCAGATACAAACAGTATATACAATAGGCACTGAAAAATGTGTTCTAAACTTCAAGTTAGACCTCTAACAATATATCTACTCAAAAACCATTTAATTATATTTAGTAGCTCTTGAGGAATTAAAAAAACTGTGGCACTTACTATGAGCTGCATTCGATGTTCGATCTTCGCTGGTTATCGAACATCGAAAATCGAATGTCAAATCCGTATTATGAGTAGCGCATCGATGTCGAAATTTTTGTTGTGTATCTACTTTTTGATCGAATAGGATTTTGCAGTCGACGATTTATCGAATTTTTACAAAATTGCTAAAAATGTAAGGTTTTGCATTTATTTCCTACTTCTTTCACTTAAAATACTTATGTTTATCTATTTGTATTAATTTTATGTAGGTTACAAGGTCGTGAGTACAAAACAATAGCTAGAAATGTTGGTCACTAATGAAGCAAAATCCGAATCACTTCCTCGGAACGGAATTTTATTTATCTTGGACAAATAATGTTTTTTTTAAAACATCTAGCACCTCTGATAAGCCCAAAAACGCTTCTTTGGATACTCCAAAGCTCTTTATAAATCTAAAAACTTAATTTACAATTGTTACACACTGATTAACTTTTAGAAAAGCAAGTAAGGAAAGGGCTGTGCCGAAGACTTTATACCTTTCATGAATACGCATTACGGTTTCAAGTGCCCGATCCTTACTTACAATTAGTACACACTCTGCAAAACTGTTAATTTAAAGATACATGGCCCAAACCCCATTTATCATAACAATCGATTTTTCCGATGAATGGGGTTTGGGCTATGTATCTTTAAATTAGGCATCTCTTTCGTTACTTGTTTTTTCTACTCTTCCTTTTCCCCCAGCCCCACATCCCGTTAGTTTATTGTAACCTCTTCAGTTTCCTCCAACACCTTCTCTAATTCCTAAATTTTGTATTCCTACTCCCCTTCTTTACCCTTTTCCTCTGCGGGTACTGATATGTACATAGTTTCGAAGATATAGCGGTGTAACTTGTTTTGGTTTTGGTAGCGTTTACCTTTTCCAAGGTTTTTTTTTGATATATAGTACACATATCTATATATAAAATATTATTAACTTGAACCAAATAAACTCCCAGCTATACCGAATTCCAGTTTTATATAACCAGGGGGCTTTCCCAAAAACTATATACAGCCTGTGTAGTGCGCAACGAACTCCTAAACCTACCGTGAGAGTTTCATAGACATCAACAATAAACTGTGGACATTAATAAGCATAAAGAAAACACAAAATATGTGAGAGTGGCACCGCCTACTTTTCAAAAACTCCTGAACCTATCCTGAAAGTTTTATAGACATCGACAATAAAGACCTGACAGGTATAAAGCCTTCGGCACAGTCTACGACAGCACTCTCATTACTTGCTCTTACTACCCTTATATTAAGTCACTTTCTTGTTTCTCCCCTCATTTCCATATAAGATATTGTGTAATCTTAAACTTGGAAGAGAGTTCAGGACCCCATAACAATGCAACACAACTTTTTCAACTTCCCGGCTAACTAGGGATTCGACACCTTTGATCATAGTTCAGGACACAATTAAAATACAATTTGCGGAAAACAAAGTCCCGCTAGGTACCGCGCTGATCGAGATAACAGAAAATTCTTGAAAAAAGTTGCGAGTCATGCGATATTTTTAATGAGAAAAAAAAACGTTTAAATAATTCTTGGGTTCGTCGCAAGGCGTACATTTCCGTTTAAAAACATGGGGATGCTATCTCGAGCAACCATTTCAATTGATTCACTACCGACTTCATTGATATACCATGAAAATCATACTTCTGAGAATTTGAGTTTGGTTCAAATTCTAAAATAAAAAAAAAATATTGAATTCAAAAAGAAATCAAGACAAAAAATCGGCGGGGTATAAAAAAAAAATTCGGAAAAAGCATATAACAAAATACGCAGATAATTGACCGCCGAGTCAATCACCCTAATATGTAATTTTCATAAAGTTTTCGGAAAATAAAATGAATAGTTGAGACTTTTGGTGCTAATGACCGTTGGTGTTTTTTGGTGATGGCGGAAGCAAATGTTATCGTAAATCGATGCAGTACCCAACGTCAAACAACGTCATTCGCAACAGGTCACATCCCACTGCAAGCAAAAAGTTCAACGATTTAGCGCACGCCGCAGACTTTAAAGAGTCCCTTGGTATGGATAACTGTAGCTGTGTATGGAGTGAGACTCTTGGGTAGTCGCCATTTTCTTTTCAATATCACAAATTTAATTAATTAAAATTCAATTAGTCTCAGCTAATAGAAATCAAAGCGTTGAAGTAAAAATTGCGAATGAGCACATAAAAAAAGAGCAGAAACAGAAGCCAAAAGGCAATTGCTGTGAATATAAAATACATAATGAATATTGTCGGGTGTGAGCGAGTGTTGATAGTGCAAAGGCCGACTCGTGATTTGGATGAGTATTTGATTCATTAATATTCATGACCGACGGCAATGTTTGATGAACAAGTAATCATTTTATTTGTATGTATTTGTGTATGTGAATATGTATTTTTATGTTGGCTAATGCAATTTTCATTTAGCTAAAGGCAAATCAAATTCTATTGAATCAAACCATAAGAAAATTAATATTATTTAAAAATATGGACATGAATTTTCATTGTTGCGGCACGTACACACTAGTCAGCTGTGAAGTTTTTGCATCTGTTTTGTGCGATGCTTTATTTTTATGTAAACACAGCCAACTAAAAGTTTACAATTTTTTTTTTTTTTTTTTTTTTTTTTTATTGAGTCTATGGTTTACAAACCTTACAGACTAAGGCGTAAATAGGTTTTAATTATATTAAAAATAGTACAAACAAAGTTTTTCTTTAAATACATTGCGATTTACAAATATATCTAAATCTATTACTCTACATAACAAATTAAATTCCGCTAGTAGTCTGATAATTGGTTCATTTTGAGCATACCTGGTTTTGCAGAGGTCAATAGCAAATAAATCATGGTGTCGCAAGTTTCTAGCTGGAACATTGAGTTTAATACAATGCAATAAGAACGGGCAATCAATAGTCCCATTGAGGACATCTCGAATAAAAACTAATCCAGAAATCAATCGCCTACTAGCAAGAGTAAGCAGACTGATCAGTCTACAACGCGGAACATAAGACGGAATAGGCATGATAAACCTAATACTGGATAATGCAAATTTCAAAAACTTTTTCTGTACACGTTCAAGTCTATTGGAATGCACTACATAGAACGGATTCCAGATTATAGAAGCATATTCCAATTTGGGCCTTACAAATGTACTAAACAGTAATTTTTTAGTATAAGGATCTTTAAATTCCGAACTATTTCGTCTAATGAAAGCCAGAGAGGAATATGCTTTAGGTATGATGTAATTCAGGTGATCAATAAACGTGAAATTCGAATTAAAAACTACCCCAAGGTCCTTGATTTTATAACTGGAACTGAGAACAGATCCAGAAATAGAGTACGAAGATAAGAGTGGCAATCTAATTTTGTTGTACGTGACCGAGCAGCATTTTTCGATATTAATCATTAGCATATTTCGATCACACCATTCCTGGAATTTGTTAACCTCATTTTGCATTATTTCAATATCAGAGCAACTTGTTATTTTTTTAAAAATTTTTAAATCATCGGCATAAAGTAGATGCTCACACAGAGTAAAACATTCTGAGCAATCATTGATGAAAATAACAAAGAATAGAGGACCAAGGATACTACCTTGAGGAACCCCAGAGGTAGCTCTATATGAAAATGATTTTGCGCCATCAACAACAACATAGTTAATTCTATCTATTAGATATGATTTAACCCATGACAAGAAAGTAGAATGAAAACCAAATTTTTCAAGTTTTTTAATTAATAGGTCGTGAGACACTCTATCAAATGCTTTTGACAAATCAGTATAGATTGTGTCTACCTGAAACCCATCCACAAAGGCAGAAATGCTAAAATTTGAGAAAACAGTCAGATTGGTGACCGTAGATCTGCCCGATATAAAACCATGTTGAGTATACGAAATATAGGGTTTGATAGCAAATGATATTTTGAAGCTAATAATTTTTTCAAATAATTTAGCAATATTAGTAATTTTAGAGATAGGACGATAGTTTGAAGCCAGATTATTAGAAAACACATCCACAAACACATGCTCAACATCACTACCGTCAGAAACACAGCATAGTTTACAAGATAAAGTATTTTTAACGTATATTGCTACACCACCACCATGGCCACGTCTATCAGATCTAAAAAGTTGATAGCCAAACACCTTAGTTAAGTCGCTAGTATGGCATGACGAAAACCACGTCTCAGACACGCATATCACATCAATCTTCGAGTTTTCAAATAAGTACCTAAACTAATCAAGTTTGTTATATAGACTTTGCGCGTTTAAGTGTATGATCTGTATACCTGATGCTTGTTTGCTAAGAATGCGCAACATGGTATATGAACAGTCTTTGGAACCCTGTAACTTATGGTCTGGGGACAACATAATAAAAATTTAACGGTGAAATATATGCACTGCACGTAAGTTTTGGGTAATTAAGCAGAAAACTAAGTAAATAGATGTAAAAAAAAATAAAAGAATTTAAAATAACATTATAAGCCAGCATCCTCATATGACATAGCAGTAGGTTGTGTGCTAGTATTCCGAAAGGAATAATCCCCACCAGGGCTGATTTGCTCGAGGGCTTTGAAGACGTCCTTGGTATGAATTTTTTCCGGATTGTCACTTAAAGTTCGTCTGACATAAACGAAGCCTCGTTTTGTAAAAACAAATTCTACTCTCTTACGTTTTTTAGTTGTAGAGCGGACTTTAAGATTTCGTGATTCTGTTTAGACAGCGACTCGTTAATATATATGGGGGCTTCAGAGTTCATTCCCAAGTGAGAAAGCTTCAACTCACCTTTAATTGAGCGTCTAAGATTTGAGACAGCGCTTAGTACTTTATTCCTTTCATAACTTGATTGGAACTTGACAATAATTGCCGGATCAGTTGGTGTATTACGGAGTTTCCGCGCACGGAAAATGCCGTTCAAATGCCGTTGATATGGAAAATACCAAGCAACTGCCTTAGAACAAAAGTAGTTAGGCGAATGCCTGCTACTCAAGTCGCCCAAGTAGCAATTAGAAGACTTTTTCATGCCAAGTTGCTCTGCCTGAGTTAAATTGGATAGGACCGGGAGATAACCGTTGATTTCGAGGCAATTTCCAAATACGGATATGCCTGTGAAGCTGCTAAATATGGCTGGTCGTTTGGCTGTCCGCCGAATGCAGTAGTGATGGAAATCCGCCGAATGGGGCTCGACGCTTTCAGGGAAACTCGAGTCACTTTGTTAGAACTTCGGTCCCCTTTTTCTTTTAAAACCAAGGGCTTGCCAAGGGAAGCATAGGAAGGCCCTAGCCAGTTTGTTAATGCTTTTTAAGACAGAGCCTGGTTAATGATGCTCAAAAAGGCCTGGGCTTGTTTTCCAAAGCAATGCAAAAAAAAAATCCTAGATTTTCCAATCAAAGCTTAACCTGCTAAAAACTAGGTATGGCCCTTGTAGAATATGCGGTTAATTTCCCGTAAACTAGGATTGTAGTGAAAATTAGACAATAGAATTCGCCAAACCTACTAAGCATTAAACGAACTTCGAGGAATTTTAAAAAAGGAACTCTCATAAAGATTTCTTTTCTCTTTAAAACCTAAAAGCTGGTTATAACCGTTATTGTTCCTAGTGTTCGTATTGTTGTCAATTATTTTACGACCCGAAATCCAGTTAATGGATATTTTTAGATAGGCGTTTAGGTTAGGCTAGATTGTGCCGGCTGGCCAACGCAGTGGCCTCACATAGACGCATTGCGACCTTAGTGTTACCAGAAAGAACAAGCTTTGGCGACCTTTTGCTATGTAACTCACACCTCAGTGTCTATGTTGAAAAATAGTGATGTCCTTTTTGCAAAGGTTGGAAGAGTGATTCTAGCTTGGGCAATTGCCCCTTTCCAAATGTTTTGAGCCACAGTCTGGAGCATGCGGACATGAACACATGATGTGTTTCACAGTCTCCGCTGGCGCTTCGCATTTTCTGCACATGCTGTCGACTACAAGTCCCATCTTGTGGGCATAGGCTGCCAAAAGGCAGTGCCTCGTAAGGATGGCAATTAAAAGTCTACAGTCATCCCTTTTGAGGGATACAACTGTTTTTGTAAGTTTCCTGTTGTATGATTCGCACATGATTTTGGAGATCTTGCAGCCTTGCACTTTTTTCCATGCCTTATATTAATCATCTTAATATTTCCCGCAACCAGTGTTGCTCCCCTCTTTGCTGGCTTTCCTTCTATAACTTAATGACCCGGAGGCCAATAGATGTGTACTCTATGTCTTGTGCTAAGCCTTTCAAGATATATTTTGTATTCTAGTACGCTCAGAGTAACGCTACTATTTAAAGTAATGGCCTTAATAGCTGCCTGACTGTCGACATAGAAATTCACACGCACACAGACTATCTACAAATAACTCTGCCCCCACTTACGAGGTGTGTTCAAAACGCTGGTTACGTATATTCGAATTTCGAATTTTTTGTGGCGTTATGTTGGTACTCATGTCTCTCACTTATGCCGACAAGCTCGGCCATTTTGAATGTTCAGTTAATTGTTGACAGCTGCTTTGCTTGCACGTGTTTTGGATCGTCTTCGATTTTTACGCGAAATTCGTACCAAAATTGCTCAATTGTGACCAAAAACAGCATCGCATGGACATTGCTAATGAGATGTTAAACTCTGTCCGCGACGACCCAAATTTGCTCCAGAGGGTCATAACTGGTGACGAATCGTGGGTTTATGGTTATGACGTGGAAACCAAAGCTCAATCATCTCAATGGAAGCTGCCGCACGAACCAAGACCGAAAAAAGCGCGCCAAGTTCGGTCGAATGTGAAAGTTTAGCTGACAGTTTTCTTCGATTGCAGGGGCGTGGTGCATCATGAGTTCTTGCCACAGGGAAGAACGGTCAATAAGGAATATTACCTGCAAGTTATGCGCAATTTTCGCGAAGCAATCCGCCAGGAACGCCCGGATTTGTGGAAGAACAAAAATTGGCTTTTGCACCACGACTTTTTGGCCAAAAACAACACACTAATGATGCCGCAGCCACCGTATTCCCCAGATCTGGCCCCCTGTGACTTTTTCTTGTTCCCTAAACAGAAGAGGCCCATGAAGGACGACGTTACGCTTCTCTTGACGAGATAAAGACGGCATCGAAGGAGGAGCTGAACAAGATTCAAAAAAATGATTTTTTGAAGTGCTTCGAAGATTGGAAAAACCGTTGGCACAAGTGTATAATATCTCATGGGGATTACTTTGAAGGGGACAAAATAGATATTCATGAAGAAATAAATAATTTTTGAAAAAACACAAAATTCGCGATACTTTTTAAACACACCTCGTATATGGCTATAACCTCCGCCTGGAAGATATTGCAATGATCTGGCAGTTTTAGTGATTCCCAGGATATTGCAGTATACCGCAGCTCCTACCCTTTCGAGTATTTTGAAACCATCTGTATATATATGTATAAAGAATGGCATATAACGCGGCTGTCGGTGTGATTTTCATTGTTCCTGTACATTGAATATCCAACTCAATTTGCTATCCAGTATAGTACTTAAATATTTGGTGCTGACTTTTGGTTCTAATACCACTTCTGCTAGTTTTGGCTTTACCCAACTCGGTACTTTGTATTTCCTGGTGAATAGTATTAAATCTGTCTTATCAGCATTTGTGCTTAGCCCGACGTCCTTGGCCTAGATATGAATGACCTTAAGCGCCTAGCTCATTAACGAGCCGTTAATTTGACTGGCCCCCTCCAATTTGCCTGAGCAGCTTGTGTATGTCCAGATTCCACAGCAACGGCGATAGTACTCCACCCTGCAGGGTGCCTCTATGTACTGATTTCGTGGTTTCGACCGCCCCAACTGGAAGTGACTTTCCACGTAGGGGTCCACCTCAATGCGGTTTGGTTCATTCATTATGGATTTCTTCTAGGGCTTTCTCTATATGCATAACAACCCTATGCAGGTCCGTGCCCACTGACATACCCTTGGTGTATCCATGTTCTGTTTTGGAGTCCCCCTTCACATTTGTCTTAATGTGCCTATCTATTAACCTCGAGAGGGTTTTTAGTAAAAACGATGTCAAACTAATTGGCCTATAACCTCCAGTGTACATGGATGTGCGACAATTAAGCTAATATGCTGCCGGGCTGTCAGAAAAGATAGTAAATTTGTATAGAAGCAAACTAGCGATTGCAAAAGGCGCAGCTTAAAACGCACTGCAATAGGACGGAAGTTTAAATGGCAAAGAAATATCCAGAAACCCCGATTATGTTCTAGCCCTGACACGTGAGCCCTGCAATATTTAATTTAGCACCAAATATTCATTTCGTTATATTATAACGGTTATAGCCATGCACCAAACTTGCACTGTGTAATAATTGCTTATAAAAAGAAAGTCTTTCGAAAATCAATAAAACTAAACACTTGTTAATAATGAAATAAAATGATTTATGATGGTAATAAATGCCATGAAGCTGCGAAAGAAAGCACTTCCAGGAAACCGATAATTACCTAATAAACACCATGCAAGAAAATACCCCCAGAAGAGAAACAACAAAGAGGACAGTATCATAAGGTGATTGAAGGGCAAGCAAATTTACACAAACAACATGATGACTATGATGACTTTACCTAATTTCGTAGAGGGTGTCGTAGGTATGTTGTAGGGTGCTCGATTGTCCAATTATTTTCAAAACCGTTTCAAATGACGTGTAGTACTCATGGTTATGTTTCGATATCGGCTTGTACTCGATACCTTTGGCAATTAAGATTTAGTGGAATAGTGTCGCTGCTCAAAAGTATCGACCAGCTATTCAATCTCGTATCGTACTTATTTAAGAACAGAGACTCGCAGTCCATGCACCCAGATACAAACAGTATATACATTAGGCACTGAAAAATGTGTTCTAAACTTCAAGTTAGACCTCTAACAATATATCTACTCAAAAACCATTTAATTATATTTAGTAGCTCTTGAGGAATTAAAAAAACTGTGGCACTTACTATGAGCTGCATTCGATGTTCGATCTTCGCTGGTTATCGAACATCGAAAATCGAATGTCAAATCCGTATTATGAGTAGCGCATCGATGTCGAAATTTTTGTTGTGTATCTACTTTTTGATCGAATAGGATTTTGCAGTCGACGATTTATCGAATTTTTACAAAATTGCTAAAAATGTAAGGTTTTGCATTTATTTCCTACTTCTTTCACTTAAAATACTTATGTTTATCTATTTGTATTAATTTTATGTAGGTTACAAGGTCGTGAGTACAAAACAATAGCTAGAAATGTTGGTCACTAATGAAGCAAAATCCGAATCACTTCCTCGGAACGGAATTTTATTTATCTTGGACAAATAATGTTTTTTTTAAAACATCTAGCACCTCTGATAAGCCCAAAAACGCTTCTTTGGATACTCCAAAGCTCTTTATAAATCTAAAAACTTAATTTACAATTGTTACACACTGATTAACTTTTAGAAAAGCAAGTAAGGAAAGGGCTGTGCCGAAGACTTTATACCTTTCATGAATACGCATTACGGTTTCAAGTGCCCGATCCTTACTTACAATTAGTACACACTCTGCAAAACTGTTAATTTAAAGATACATGGCCCAAACCCCATTTATCATAACAATCGATTTTTCCGATGAATGGGGTTTGGGCTATGTATCTTTAAATTAGGCATCTCTTTCGTTACTTGTTTTTTCTACTCTTCCTTTTCCCCCAGCCCCACATCCCGTTAGTTTATTGTAACCTCTTCAGTTTCCTCCAACACCTTCTCTAATTCCTAAATTTTGTATTCCTACTCCCCTTCTTTACCCTTTTCCTCTGCGGGTACTGATATGTACATAGTTTCGAAGATATAGCGGTGTAACTTGTTTTGGTTTTGGTAGCGTTTACCTTTTCCAAGGTTTTTTTTTGATATATAGTACACATATCTATATATAAAATATTATTAACTTGAACCAAATAAACTCCCAGCTATACCGAATTCCAGTTTTATATAACCAGGGGGCTTTCCCAAAAACTATATACAGCCTGTGTAGTGCGCAACGAACTCCTAAACCTACCGTGAGAGTTTCATAGACATCAACAATAAACTGTGGACATTAATAAGCATAAAGAAAACACAAAATATGTGAGAGTGGCACCGCCTACTTTTCAAAAACTCCTGAACCTATCCTGAAAGTTTTATAGACATCGACAATAAAGACCTGACAGGTATAAAGCCTTCGGCACAGTCTACGACAGCACTCTCATTACTTGCTCTTACTACCCTTATATTAAGTCACTTTCTTGTTTCTCCCCTCATTTCCATATAAGATATTGTGTAATCTTAAACTTGGAAGAGAGTTCAGGACCCCATAACAATGCAACACAACTTTTTCAACTTCCCGGCTAACTAGGGATTCGACACCTTTGATCATAGTTCAGGACACAATTAAAATACAATTTGCGGAAAACAAAGTCCCGCTAGGTACCGCGCTGATCGAGATAACAGAAAATTCTTGAAAAAAGTTGCGAGTCATGCGATATTTTTAATGAGAAAAAAAAACGTTTAAATAATTCTTGGGTTCGTCGCAAGGCGTACATTTCCGTTTAAAAACATGGGGATGCTATCTCGAGCAACCATTTCAATTGATTCACTACCGACTTCATTGATATACCATGAAAATCATACTTCTGAGAATTTGAGTTTGGTTCAAATTCTAAAATAAAAAAAAAATATTGAATTCAAAAAGAAATCAAGACAAAAAATCGGCGGGGTATAAAAAAAAAATTCGGAAAAAGCATATAACAAAATACGCAGATAATTGACCGCCGAGTCAATCACCCTAATATGTAATTTTCATAAAGTTTTCGGAAAATAAAATGAATAGTTGAGACTTTTGGTGCTAATGACCGTTGGTGTTTTTTGGTGATGGCGGAAGCAAATGTTATCGTAAATCGATGCAGTACCCAACGTCAAACAACGTCATTCGCAACAGGTCACATCCCACTGCAAGCAAAAAGTTCAACGATTTAGCGCACGCCGCAGACTTTAAAGAGTCCCTTGGTATGGATAACTGTAGCTGTGTATGGAGTGAGACTCTTGGGTAGTCGCCATTTTCTTTTCAATATCACAAATTTAATTAATTAAAATTCAATTAGTCTCAGCTAATAGAAATCAAAGCGTTGAAGTAAAAATTGCGAATGAGCACATAAAAAAAGAGCAGAAACAGAAGCCAAAAGGCAATTGCTGTGAATATAAAATACATAATGAATATTGTCGGGTGTGAGCGAGTGTTGATAGTGCAAAGGCCGACTCGTGATTTGGATGAGTATTTGATTCATTAATATTCATGACCGACGGCAATGTTTGATGAACAAGTAATCATTTTATTTGTATGTATTTGTGTATGTGAATATGTATTTTTATGTTGGCTAATGCAATTTTCATTTAGCTAAAGGCAAATCAAATTCTATTGAATCAAACCATAAGAAAATTAATATTATTTAAAAATATGGACATGAATTTTCATTGTTGCGGCACGTACACACTAGTCAGCTGTGAAGTTTTTGCATCTGTTTTGTGCGATGCTTTATTTTTATGTTTTTATTTACTTAATTCTAATGGAAACGGACAATTCACTGTGACACTATCGTAATTATTCGATTTTATAGTGTGGAAAGTGGCTTTAAAAAATCGGTGGTTATGCCATGTGATGTTTCTGTTATAACAGTACTCCGCCCTGCCTTACCGACACTTCATGTTTCGAGATTTGCCGTCAATCCTTTCCAAAGAAAGTCCTACGGAAGTAGTAGTTTCGATCGAGCGGGACCATGGTTAATTTGCTGTTAGACGGGCCTTTTCTGTTAAAATGGTGGTTGGTGTTATATTCGTGTTTAGTCTTGATAAATAGGAGTTTATAATATTTCAGTTTTGGAAAACCCGGCAGTTGTTGTACCGAACAAAAGCATTCTAAGCTACCACCTCAGTTGTACATTCCTCACTTGGATCCTCTCCACTTTCCTCGTATTTTTTTTCGAGCTCTCGCTCTCTCCGTCTCCCTCATAATTTCAGCTCCCTATCCCTACGTCTACGTCTGCTTTTACCTCTACCTCTACCCCTACCTCTACCTCTACCTCCACCTCTACCTCTACCTCTACCTCTACCTCTACCTCTACCTCTACCTCTACCTCCACCTCTACCTCTACCTCTACCTCCACCTCTACCTTTACTTCTACCTCTACCTCTACCTCTACCTCTTCCTTTACCTTTACCTTTACCTTTTATAAGCCCATGTCAAATATACATGTTTTAAGGTTTCCTGGGTCTAGAGTACGTTTGCTTTCGAACTTCGCGTTTCTATGCAGCGACAGCGTTGATTCTGTTTGTAAAAGCTTCCGATCAGGAGCCTCCTCAATAAAAATCTCCCTCCCAGCAGAATAAGGAGTCATCTCCGTAAGCGCTATGATGAGATCCGGCATCATATTTTCTCACCGTTTGATCCAAAGGTGCATCGGCGGGCCCTCAATCTCATACATACACAGTCGGTAAACTCCTTTGTCAACTCTCGTCTGGCGAACGCTATCATACAGGCACAAGCTCCACCTGTTGCCGAATAGGAGCGCGAACTGCCTAGGGAGACAAGGGTCATGCTGGCCCAACTTCGTTCTAGATACTGTAACAGGCTAAGCTCTTACCTATCCAAACTGAACCCTGACATGCCAAATGTCTATCCGGCATGCCCAACCATCAACCACGACACTAACCATCTGTTCATCAGCTCAACTGAGCCTACTCTTCTAACAGCAATTTCACTTTGATCCAACCCTGTTGAAGCCGCGAGGTTTCTGAGACTCCCATTAGAAAAGCTTGATGACAATGTTGGGTAAGGGAGGTGATATTTTAGGCAGTTTAAATAGTCGCTACAACAACATTCTGTTTGTCCATCGGTATTCGCCGTGCGGCATTCACCGTGATCAGTTAACGGACTCTGTGTAAATGTTGGTGAGGGCTCCTTCACCGGCGAGTGAACGATTTGTTTGACTCCTCGAACTTTCGGGTGTACTCAGCTCACTTATCCGCTTTTAAAAATATCCTAACGTGAAGGAAAGCAAATCAGTTTTCAAGTTGCAGGTCATTTCTCTGTTTCGTCCTTTCTTATGAACTCTGACTGAGTTATTAATTCCTCAGGACAGCTCATCGCTCTCAGCAAGTGTATCGCTATACAAAAGTGTAAATACGCGCCTAGGGGGTTGAGTGCCTGTCAAAAAGGTTTTTTCGATGAAAAAGTAATTAACAAAGCCCATGTCACGCTATCATGGGAAATTTTAAGTGGTAAGATTTGGGGGCATGTATCTGAAACTACCGTTATTTCACTACGGAACGTGCCACTGTATTGGCTGATTGGTGGAGTACTATGGCCGATAGCACCAGCTTTCTAGAAGTGCGATGGAGGCGACGGAACGAAGTAACTACGAGCCTAGTTGAATTACTCTAAGGGCCATATTGCGGTCATGACCATGTTGTGGTTGAGGGTTGGGTTTGGTCTTTTCTGTTTGGCCATACATAGAACCTTACATGCGGTAAGAGAAGTATTTATTTCCACGTTAATGTATCAGGATGCTGAATCTTGCCTTATTCTGGGTTGAACATAATACGCTTAAAACCTTCACTCGTCCGATGATAGTTTGTATAAGAACACTGTAGGTTGCAAAAAAACGCGTGCCTATCGTGAATTCCACAATATTGTGGTCCTCGTAAATAGTTTTTATCGGCCATGAGGCTATGTTCCCATGTTGAAAAAAACTAGCAGGATCGAAGCCAACTTTACTTGAAATTTTCGAAAAGATCGAGATATAAAGGAAGAATAAGCGAAAAATTGCGAGAGCGAGAAAAAGGAAATGGTGTAGGAAGAAGTAAACGGTGAGTGCGAAGAGTTGGTAGTGGACCAATGAAAAACAAGTCAGGAAGTATAATTTCGGTGGAACCGAACATTATAGTAGTGATCTATTATGGCATACCAATTTACGAAGGTCTACTTTAATACTTTTCAGTTCGTTTTATAAAGCCAGCTGATTGTTTTCAATAAAAACACTTCTGTTATGAGTTTTGAGTGATAAATAAATTTATTGGTATATAAATAGCTTAACTACCAACAGGTACAGTGCGGGTGCAAAAAAGCCCTTCTGTATCTAAAACTGTTCTATGAACGCGTCTAAAAATATTCCACTTTCCTTGAGTTGACATATAAAATATATGTACCAAAGAATGTATAAAAGGAATAAGCAAATAGCACATTAGAGGAAAAATGCATCGTGACGCTACAGGGCATCATAGCTTAGTTGTTAAAGTACTCTAACAGCGGCTTTGGTGCAGTGCACTCCTAGGTATAATAAATAAGACAACTAAAACAAAATGTTTTAAAAGAAAGTGAAGAGAAGGGCAGGTAAGAAAGTAAGGGAAGGAAAGGCAAGCAAAGGAAAGAACAGGATAGGAAAGGAAAGGAAAGGAAAGGACAGAAAAGAAAGGGAAAGGAAATAAAAGGAATGGATAAGCAAAAAAAGATAACAATAAAATAGAAAACAGCAAAATATATTAAAAATAGTTAAAATAAAATAGAGCTTTGTGGTTGAATTTCACCCACTGGGCGATCCCTAGTCATTCTAATGTAAGCAATTAATTTTCGGGAGCCAAAAAATCTGCCATAATTACGCCCAGCTACAATAAACGGCTGCTCGGAGCAAAAGGGCAGCAAATTTTTAGTCGGTGGTTTGGAGGGATGTTTAGATAAGTCTAGCTCACCTATATCTTAATGTATCTTAAAATAGTTTGAGAGCTACAAAACAAAGCTTCAAAGGCTTTTGTCAAAATATTACTAACGTGTTAACCAACTGGTTGTACTTTGTCTTTTCAGGACTTTGAGAATATTCTAACAAAGAGTTGCACGAAACTAATTCATTACTCGGAGTATAAAGCAAAGTTAAAAACCCGCCTTATTCATTGTGAATGGAGGACAAACTATTGAATTGTACGAAATGCCATGGCTCAGC
Source organism: Merzomyia westermanni (assembly GCA_949987695.1). Lineage (NCBI taxonomy): Eukaryota > Metazoa > Arthropoda > Insecta > Diptera > Tephritidae > Merzomyia > Merzomyia westermanni. Next base: position 48,652,753 of record OX465289.1, on the reverse strand, counting down.
CAGCAGAAGGTAGACGACATTTTTATTGTGCTTTGTTTTGGTTGTTTATATGTCTTAACCGGGAATGCTGTATGTATATAAAACCAATTCATATTTGTACTTCCGTCAAACCAGGTAAAAGCAAATCCTTTGACTGACACTTCCGTGAGTTACCTACTCAAATGCTATATTTTTCGCCCAACAACTATTCTATTTAAAAGTGATAAATAGTTGCATTGTTAGACAACTCAACGCATAGCACAACACAACAGAGAAATGTGATTTATGATTGTAATAGTGGCATTTCCTTTACTTAGAATTACTTTTCCGTTTGTTTGCGAAGGGTGTTGTATTTCTGATGTATCAAGTGCTTGACTAATGAATGGGGAGAACACCTTGCACATATTTACTCATATTCAGAAACAGAGATTGGTTAATAGGTTTGGGGTTTTACTATGTAATCTTGTTGTATGTATGTGGCAGATGCTTGGCACCTTGAGGGTGAGAGAAGGATTCTTTGAAATAGTCCTGTGACTTAAAATCCGACGACATTGGCTAGACGATATTATGTGAATGCATGAAGATGTCGTCGCTACCTTGAATGCATTCGTATCGGTACCAAGCGGTGAAAGCAGAGGAATATTACTACTAAGGACGAACTATTGAACGATTTAATATCTGTTGGTTTTTTTTCAGTTAACGCCTGTTAGCAAAACAGTAAATCCACAAGTGCGCTTTGTTGATTCTTTTTGGATGTTTATAGCTTAAAATGTCAAACTAAAAGAGATTATAAAGAGGCTGAGATTTTGAATGTAAACAAATTGTTTTCCATTTGCTTTTACTTGGCAAGCTGAAGCACACTAAGATGAAATAAGAAGAAATCAGCTGTTTCTATGCCATCGTCAGATATATGAATTCGCCTTGACAAAACTCGTTTAAACTGTCAAGTGTTAATTAAGCAAGTGAGTAGGTAAACATACCAAGGTTATACTCGTACGCACAATAAAGAGAAACATTCAAAATTTTGGTTAGCCTCGTCGTGTAATATACAAATTATGCTGTCAACATTTCAGTGTCAATAAAGACCCACCCATTAGTAAATTCTTATAAACTTGGCAGATGGTATGCTGTCTGAAAGCTGACACGCCTATTACTTTAACTTTTTACCTTTCTCTATCTCTGCCCATCCACTTTTTTATTGCTGTTAATATTACTATTTCTCGCAATCTTCTTATTACACCGGGATACACACATTCTGTCCTATGAACCAAATATACTTTTTCTGAAAGGGGAGAAAAAATAAAAATACACGTGTATCGGCGATTTTCATGTACACGTCAGAACTTTTTATTTTTTAGTGCATAATTATACAATTTATTTATATATAAATTCTGACGTGCACATGAAAATCGCCGATACACGTGTATTTTTATTTTTTCTCCCCTTTCCGAAAAAGTATATTTGGTTCATAGGACGGAACTACAGCTCGTTTTTGTAATTAAGTGTTATAATTAACTACAACTTTTTCAGGTGTATATCAGAAATCGTAAAATGTATTTCAGAATAGTCATTTGCATTTTGGAAACTGTAAAATCTTCTTCAGAATAAGTAATTGTACATCAGAAACTGTAAAAAGTACTTCAGAATAATCAATTGTATTTCAGAAACAGTAACTTGTATTTTAGAAGCTCGAAAATGTACTTCAGAATAATCAATTGAAATTCAGAAGCCATAAATTTCGTCAGAAACGGTGAATTCCTGTTAATTCTGAATTACAATTTATAGCTTCTGAAGTACAATTTTCAAAATATTCCTGACTTACAGCAAACTTGAAATCATTACAAAATCTCATTGTGATAACCCCAAAGGTTTCAGGGCACAGATAGGGTCATATGTAAAGTATAGGAATGAAAGAGATAGAGTGAGAGAAAGAGAAATCGGAAAGGTTGAACTTCTGAATTTTTCAGGCAAACCGAAGATCGGACGCGTTAAAATCTTTCGGCTCTACTTAACCCTTTCGAACCTCCTGGTACACCATATGTACCACTAAATGTTTATAAAGGGCTAAAACCTAAGAATCGAATTCGAACTCAATAGAAAATGTACCAAAGCAGACTTTTTATATTTTCTAACGGTACATGGAAACATTAATTAATTTTCCCTTACGTAGCGTGCACAGTTTTGAGTGAAACAGCGGAAGTTTCAGACACGTGTTTGCTTTTGAGCTAAAAATATTATAAAAGAAGTTGTGAGGTGCCAAAAAAATTAATAAAATTGCCGCTTCAAATGTAGGAATAATTAATGAAACGACTATTTTGGATTTTCATACTCTTATGTGGTTTTAAGAACGTGGTGCCAGCAGTGCTTCTAAGTGCTATCTAAGTGACCTCTTTGTTTTTTGTAAAGTAATACCAAGTCGAAAAAACTAAGGACAGATGAAATAACGGCAATGCTGCTTGATCAAATACTGGATTCAGATGCCGAAATTGCAGAAAGTGGTTTTCCAGCGGAGGTGATTAGAATTATGAGCCGTAATTGGGTTTGCAGGACCCAGAATCTGGTTCATCGTTATCATCGAAAAGTGAACTGTCAGAAGTGGAAAGCACGATTTCGATGGATGAATTAGAAGAAACCCATCAAGAACAAGGAAATAATGATAATGTCATATCTTCAGAAATCAGGTTTTGGTCCTCCCTGAAGGAAATTTTATTCCTAAGCATTTTGTAACTGATCATCGTGAGTGTAATATAAACCCAGAAAGGTTCCCTCGTAGCCTATGCATGTATATCGTACAATGCACAAATGAACGCATTAATGAATTTGGAGCTGCAAAAAAACGGAGTAATATTTTAAAAACTGATGTTGGATAAATAAAATTTCTCCGGCATTGAAACATTACTGGTCAAACCATCCATCCATGAGTAATTATTCTATTAAGTCTGCTATATCTCGTGACCGCTATGCATTTTTGTTATCAAAATTATATTTCGCACCTCCTCAAAAGCCAATGGACTGTAGCAAAACCTACTATATAGATGATGTTGTCGAGTGTCTGAAAAATGCATTTCAGAAATACCGACAGGATAGTATTAGGCAGAGTATTGATGAATCAATGACAAAATTCAAAATAAGGTCATCCTTAAAACAATATATGCCACTCAAGCCAGTTAAACGTGGTATAAAAATGTGGCTGCGATGCGGCTCTGAGACCGGATATACATATGATTTTAATATATATAATAGAAGGAAACAAAATCAGTGCGATGGTACTTTAGGAGAACGTGTGGGTAAAGCCTTAGTAAGTACAATAAAACAACGTGATGTGACGGTATGTTTCGATAGATTCTTTACTTCTGTAAATCTACTTGAGACTATAGAATTATCAGCTTTAGGAGCATGCATGCAAAATAGAAAAAATCTACTACAATTAGATGAGAAATTAAAAAGAAGCGAGTCTTCATTCAGGGTTAGCACATCTGGCTGTCTTTACTTTATGTGGCAAGATACAAAGGAAGTTATAGTGCTAAGCAACTGTCAAATGCCAACAATAACAACCGTTAATAAAACGTTGAAAGATGGGGAAAAATAGGAGTGCCATGCCCTGAATCTATAAAATTCTACCGAGGAGCAATGGGAGGAGTAAATCACAGGAATTTACGAATACGAGAGGAAGTTAACAAAATGGTAGAAAAAGGTTTTTTTTACCGTCTACTAATGTTTTCCGTAAGTGCCTGGGTAATTTACTGCGACCTTCGAAGCGAAAAACTTCATTTCATTGAATTCCTATTATCACTAGCTGAGTCATGAATATCAGAAGGTAAGAAAACTGCAGCCGTGCCCAGATCCCAATCATCAGGTCGTTTATCTAAACGACAGAGACAGCTGGGAAACGTATCTTTGCAATTTGCCGGTGCCAATTCAAACTCGCAGACGTTGCTCCAAATGTGCGCTAGAAAAAAAGCAAACCAGAACAAAAAAAATTTGTCAGCAATATAATAGTATATATAATAAGTCAGTAGATTTCGTAAATTTTTTTCGAAGCTAAAGTATTAAACCTTTATTTTAAATAAAAAAATTTTTGAAAGTGAATAATATTTTTGTATAACTTTAATTTTTTGCCATTAAATGATATACAAATATAATTCAATACTTAGTTTTAGTATTTGTCGGTAGAGGACTGATGGAACACATGTTATACCACTCAAAATACTGATATTTAATAGGAGGCAAGTATTTTTCTGAAAGAAAACTATTTCTTCCCTATTTGCTGTCCATGAGTGAAAAACCTTGTATTTAACCTTATCGTAAAAGCTGGTAGTAGTATCAAGTAAAATATTCCTACAGGATTGTTTTACATTTCTACATTGTACAGGCATACATAGTGCACTGTTTCTTTGCTAACATAAGTACAAACATTTCATTCCACTCAACATTTGCAGGAATTTTATAGCCATTCACATTTCTTCTTAAGAGCAAGTACTTGCTATGTACAGGGTGGCGCAAAAGTAATCCTCCTATCAGAAAATGCTATAAATTTTGCGATTGGCCCCTAAAGTCAGTTCTGTTTTGACATTTGTGTAGTAAACACATGCGAAATACACGTAATAAACAATGTTACGCTACACTGCTCCAGAACGCGGAATATTGCTGACTATTTATTTGACCAATAATCGGTCGGGGCCAAACGGTTACTGTGAATGGTGAGCGCTACAGAGCAATGATCAACGAGTTCTTTTTGCCGCAACTTGATGAATTGGGATTGGAAAACATGTGGTTCCAACAAGACGGTGCAACAGCACACACTGCACGTGCCACAACCGATATGCTGAACATCGGAATCTTACTTTTGCGCCACCTTGTAAGTAGTTCGTCGTTTTGGTATCTATCATTTATTTAGCTACTTTTTCCTATTTCATTCTTATTATTCCACTTTTAGTTTTGAGTGTTCACCTTTATTGCCGACATTTTATTTTCTTAACCTCTGCTGGTGACTTCAAGTGCAGATAAACTGTGCGCATCTGCAATTGTGATTGCAGTTAACCACTAGGTGCATGAGGTTCACAATTTTTTATTGTGAATGCAGGAGCAAGGACAGAAGGAGTTTGCTTAATAGGTATTGATATTTCTGGATATCTATTTTTAAACATTTGTCAATTATGCTCCTTTTTCGGACTTAGTAGAATTTCAGATATAACAACCGAACACCATAAACTCAACTGGCAACAAGCGAAAATTTCTTGGAACTTAACGTGCCATCGAGGTGTGATGGTAGTGTTGTTGGCCTACCGCACCAAAGGCCCTAGGTCCAGAAAAAGTATTATCAAAGCCCTGTCACCCCTCGTCCGTAGTCGGCAACCCTCTGCCTGTTTTTCTGTCATTTAAAAGCTCCTCAGCAAATTCTCATCTGTCTTTGCAGATGCTGGTGAGGTCCCGCCAACTTGTAGACAAATTTAAAAGCAGAACACTGTGAAATTGATAGAAAAGCTCGTGCTCAACCTTCTCGTGGGTATATCGCGCCAAATTATGCAAATGTGTGCGTGGTTATCAACCGATATTTTTTGACTATTCAATCGGAAACTGCGAGGAACTTCGTATATTTCGGAACTATTATTAACACCGAAAACAATGTCAGTCGAGATATTCAACGGACAACTCTTGTTGCCAAAAAGTCATACTTTGGATCGACTAGTCAATTGAGGAGTAAAGACGAACCAACATCTTGATCTATAAGTCTCTCTTCATATCTGCCTAATGGAAGGCTTGGAATAATACTAAACAGTTTCATTCTTTAAGAAAAATGATTATATAATTAAGAGGCACTTCTCAGCACTTACCTCGACACTCGTTTGGCCCGGGATCATTAAAAAACATACCGAAGTTGTAGGTTAACTAATTTATTTGGCGAACAGCTGACTGTCCTGCGTAAAAGTTTACAAATTCTGATTGTTATTTACAGTTGTGTGTTTGTGTCTTGACATTTTATTTTTTTTGGTGAATTCTGGTTGCTGAGTGTTGTGGGTGCTGAGGCTTATGTAGCCAACACGAGTGCTCAGCCTAGAAAACTTAGTAGCTGCTGTAGTGGCATTGCTTAGCCTGTTCCGCTGCATATACTGGTGCTGATGAAACCATGCTGATGGAGGCCGATAGCGGGTCCCAGGATTTGTCTAAGTACAATTTATTCCTATATCTTAATGTTTCTTTCTACTTTTGCTTTTTTCTCACCCCATATACCGTTAGTTTATTTTACCCTCTTCATTTTTATCTAACACCTCCTTTAGTTCTAAAATTTTCTATTCCTACTCCTGTTCCTCTCCCTTTTCCCCTGCGGGTACTGATATGTACATAGTTCGAAGATAAAGCGGTTTAACTTTTTTTGGTCTTGGTAGCGCTTTCTTTTTTCAAACTTTTTTTTGACATATAGTACACATATCTATATATAAAAAATCATTAACTTGAAACAAATAAATTCCTAGCTATACCGAATTGCAGTTTTATATAACCAGGGGGCTTCCCCAAAAACTATATACAGCCTGTGTAGTGCACAAGGAACTCCTAAACCTACCGAGAGAGTTTCAGAGACATTGACAATAAACTGTGGAAAATAATAAAGCACAAACAAAACACAGAAAATGTGGGCATGGCACTGCCCACTTTTCCAAAATTATGTATATACTGACTAAGTGACACATATATCCAAATATCATTAATTTAGACCAAAAACATCGGAGTTATGAGGATTTGAAACTTTATATAGCCTGGGGGCGTGGCACCACCCACTTTTCCAAAACTATATATAGCCTTTACCTATCGTGAAAGTTTCATAGATATCGACTATAAACTTTCGACATTAATGAAGCACAAACAAAACACAAAAAATGTGGGCTCAAGAAATTTTTAAAAAAGTGGCACCGCCCACTTTTAATTAAGTCAAATTTAGAAATGTTATTAACCGTAAATCAAACACTGTTCAAGATATGGAAACGAAATTCAGCACGCAAGTTTCCAGGTGTACAAGGAATGTTCGAGGAAAAAATGGGCGGAATCGGTTAAGGTCCACGCCTACTTTTATATGAAAGATTTTGAAGAGGATCGTAGATATATTAAATAGGCAATAACTTTGCGTAAAATAGCTTTACATCATTTATATTTCACTTTTAAAATTTACGTAAACTAAGAAATCCAAAAAATCAAAATGTTAGAAAAGGGGCGTGGCCCCGCCCCTTTTATAGTCAATTATTCCACAAAACTTTTTATGCCATCACTCCCCCAAAAATTGATTTGTCGAAACGAAATTTGGTGATAATGTTCTATATATAAAGGTAGCTGTTTGTTGTAAAAGTGGGCGAAATCGGTTTGAGTCCACGCCCATTTTTTAACATAGTTCTGGAAAATTTGTTTGTAAAATTTAAAAAGGGATATTTCTACAACTAGGCAAGTTATGTCAATAAGATTTTGCACACATTATAAGCTTTTTAAGGAAAACTCGACCGTGAACAAATTTTGTCAATTTTGAAGACCATCGCTTATAATCCAATTAAATTCACATTAAATGTATGTAAATATTAGAAGAAGAAGATAAAAGTTCACTAATATGATCAGCACGATGAGCGGAGTCGATTTAGCCATGTCCGTCTCTCCGTCCGTCTGTTTGTCTGTCGGTCTGTCTATTTGAATGCAAATACGAACTGAAAGTATTAAAATAGACCTGCGTAAATTGGGATGCGGTAATAGATCACTAGTATATAATGTTCGGTTCCACCCGAACTTAGACTTCATTACTTGTTATTTATAAGATACTAGCATTTACCCGCGGCTCCGCTCGCATCGAAGAAATAAGCAAAATAACTAAGCTTCTTTTGAAAACATTTTTATTTATCAAACAGATAAGTTTTAAAGTTCACATGTTCCTTAAAATAATGATATACAAAAAACCTTAAATAATCACGTTACACAACAAATATTAAAAATTTCTTAGCAGCACTTTTAAACAATTAAATTCACACAGAGCACCAACTTCTAATAGAGGATTCTAAACAAAAGCCAAAGCTATTAATTGTTTTTCAGATCAAATTGAAGGAGAGATACATACAGAACAAACCGTAAGAGCTTCATAAATTGTATTATTATATAAACACTCATAAAAGTTTAATTTTTACGAAACAGCGAAGCAACCAAAATATGAAGAATTGCTAAACTTACTAAAAGGATATTTTCCGCAGAAACGATATCAATATCTTTAAAATGCACAACTATTTTGCTCAAACGTTACAAAAAATTCATTAAAAATATTTGATTTTATGTTTGACAGGTGACGATTTACTCATACTTATTAACGACGACAATAGCCCGGCCGACATTCAAAACGACGACTGCGAAAGACAACGGAGAAAACCCGAAGCTTGACGATAATTGCCGCCAAGCACCGACGACATGATAATAATGAAAGCGGCAACGACAGTTCTGCATTAGCTCAAACAACAGCAAAAAAATGTTGAAAAAAGTATTGCATGTGTAAAAAAAACATAAAACTAATCAATTTCAACACATATTTAAAGCAATTTGCATATATTTTCGATTTAATTCACAAAAAGAAAAAAGGACGCCACGACCGTCGCTGTGAAATTAGAAATAGATCTAATCTGGCGACAGCGGCATTCATGAAAAATTCCTCTACATAAGGACATGTGTAAAAATAATTTGACAGATGCCGCACCGTCGTTGTCGTCTTGAATCTGTTTTCCCTAAGTGACAGAAAAAGTACCGAAAACGCAAAATAAAATTGGTATTGTATGTATAGCAAGGCGAATTCATTACATGAACGTTATTTTCTTTTGATCTGACATTTCTGAACATGCTAAATTCGCCTTGCTCTCACCTTATATGAATTCGCCTTGATGCATAGTAGCTAAACTTTAAAATCATAGCAATTAGTTTTTAAAAGTATTTTTGTAGATATGGCGATGAATTTTTTAGTCACGTTTTGACCGATAACTCAGTTATCGATTAACTTATACAACGAAACATAGCAGTATCGGTTAGTTTATTGAAATATCGAGAAGTCCATATGAATCTTTGGCCTTTCCGTTTCGTGTCATATCCATATTTAATGCAAATTTAGAGGTTTCAGGCTTTTACATTTTGACCGATAGCTCAGTTATCGATTAATTTATAGAAATATTGCAATCTCCAAACGAAACCTGTGGCCTTCCCCTTTCGTTTGATATCCCTATTGTATGCAAATTTAGGCGTTTTGGAGCAACCACATTCTGACCGATAACTCAGTTAGCGATGAATTGATCGAAATATTGCAGAGTCCAAAAGAATCCTGTGACCTTCCCCTTTCGTTTGATACCCATATTGTATGTAAATTCAGGGGTTTTGGAGCAACCATATTCTGACCGATAACTCAGTTATCGATAAAGTTATCGAAATATTGCAGGGTCCAAAAGAATACTATGGCCATCCCCAATCGTTTGATACCAATATTGTATGCAAATTCATGGTTTTTTGGGCAGCCACATTCTGATCGATAACTCAGTTATCGATTAATTTATCGAAATACTGAAAAGTCCAAAATAATACAGTGGCCTTCCCCTTTCGTTCAATACCCACATTGTATGCACATTTTAAGGTTTTAGGGCACCAAATTGCATAAATTCATTGGATAAAATAAATTTTTGGGTTAGTTGGGTCACATTAGTGCCCATAACTCCATAACCGTGTGAGGTATTAAGATTTCATGAAACTTGTTACCTAGCCGAGACATCGGGAAATAAGTGTGCAAAATTTCGTACAGATCGGTGCTGTAGTTTGGGCGTGAAAACGGTTCAAACACACTCACTCACTCACAAACTTACGCATTTATAATATGAGTAAGATGTTGCTGATAGTATGGAGTTTTGCAGTGGAATTTAGTTTTCCGAAGATGTGTTCTACTAACAATGTGTTCCGGTGATAGCGAACGTTATAGCAAAGATTTATAAATATTTATAAGTATTTCTTTAAAAGGTTATCCCATTCCGACAGTTTCTCAGAGGTTCTTTATCTTAAGCGAGCTATTTTTGGCTGTCTAGAGAAAGTTTTACGTTTTGGAAAGAGGGGGTCTCTGTCGAATTCCTAGGTTGCGAATATTTCCGCTGTTGAAGCTGGTTCCTAAATAGATCAAGTCCTTCCAGCTCTCGACTTCTAAAACAAAAGGCTCGCTCATGCTATAGATTGTACCTGCGTTGTTTAGTGCTGCGGCTCAAACTTTTCAAGAACAATTAAAAATTTGCTAAAAAATTATGGTTTCTAATACGACTTATTTCGTCAGTTACTACGGTGTTGCTTTTGGGTGTTTTCTAACCCTTTCTACACACGTACCAGAGAATGTCGTGTAATACATAGAAACTCTCCTCGTACCTTTATTTACTTTCGATGAACAATTTTTATATGGAGAAATTATATAGCTGAATACACGGTTGCCACATTGTCCTTGTTTGTAAGTTTGGTATGCTGATACCTTTTCTGCTTCTGTGGTTATTTATATTACAGTCTTTGAAGATGCTTGTTTACAATATTCGAGGTATTAACATGGACTCCGGACTGAAAGGGCCATTAAGAAGTAAAGCCCGCTCGAGACGAACGAAAACAACACAGTCACTTATCGTATCCATTCTGTTACATGGTGCAGAAGCTTGGACGCTGACAACATCTGCTGAGGCGTGTACTGAAGAACATTTTATAAGGATGGCCGACCGCCATCTTCCAAAGTAGATGCATTTTGGCTGACAAACTTTTTAATTGCATCATTGACATCATTTTCGACGGTACCGGGGGTTCTTGGAAGAACAAAGGCCTTCACGGCTTCAAACCTGAAACTGCAAGGAGATTAACTTCTGCCAAGAACACTCGGAATGTTGCCGTCCACTTCCGGGGAACCATACCAAAATCCTTTTGCTGTTACCTGCTCTATTAGAGGACCTTTGGGTATAGTAGGAACACTACCTCTAAATGAAGTAGGTCGTCAACAGGATTGCAAAGATAGTTTGCTGCAAAAAAGCTGCTCATGGGACGACAATCAGCTAATACTCGTCTTTCGGAGCTGTACGATGAGAGTAATCTTTGACCTGAGGATTGAACCGAGTTCATGGAGTGTATTTCTCAATCACTCTTCACAAAATCTGAGTACACAATATATCGGAAGAACAACACATACGTTGAATACTGCCCGTCTCTTCTTCTGCTGTTACAGAGCCACGCTGTGTTAGAGCACGGGGACGGTGTGTCTTGTCGTGAAAGGAGACACGCCTAGTAAAAAAGAAGAAAAAGCAGACCGAAAAACATGAGATCTTTCAGCATGAAGTGCTGTCTGCGAGCAGATCAAACAAGCTCCTTATCGTGAGATCTCCTTTATCTGGTAATGGATAAGGTAATTCAAGCAGTAGAGCAAGGCCTCAAAGCTAGAATCCGTTATAAGACCCTATGTTTGCCCGGAATGTGGTGTTGCATGAACTATTTGGTTACCTGCGCGATGTAGCAGACTCTTCCAACACCAACCTTACTATGGCCCAACTCTATTGAATCTGCCAGTTTCCTGGGACCACCGCTAGAAGAGATTGATGAAAATATTATGTTAGGATCGTGACAAATAGTCAGGGCGAAACATTGTCAATACGGCAACAAGATCGTCCAATATTGATACAAGTCCCCTTAGTACTAGTCTTCTTAGAATTGGACAACAAGGCAAATACAAATCGTTTAGCGATAAAAGCGGATGCTAAAAGGGTACTCCGGTGGGTTGAGGGGTTAGGATATACCAGCGGTAGGTATGCCTGCCGTAAAAAGCAACAGAAATCCGCTACCCGAAGGTTCATTGCGGTCAAGCAAATCGCTTCCTCGACAGTCGGACTATTACCAGAATGTGTTAGTAATCATATCTGGAAAGGGACCCACACTCCCTAAACCTGTGTTTTTAAGCGAACGACAAAAAGTTCGTGATGTCTTCTAACTAGGAGTAAGGCAATTTGCATCTTGGGAGAAGTTAATCTCTTTGAAGCTTCAGGTTTGAAACCGTGAAGGACTTTGTTTTTCCAAGAAACCCCGTTAACGTCGAAAATGATATCAATGATGGAAATTGAACAAATAAGCCAATGATGAAGACGCTTTTGTATTCTTTATTTTACGTAGCCAGTTACGAGGCAAATTTAAAACTTCAAAGCTAGCCTCATAAGCTTTCCAGGCGTGGTAGAAGTTCACCTCGTTTGTCAGCTATGTCACTTACACAGCTGGAAGGCAAGATCAAAGTCTGAATCGCTAGAACAGCTAAGAGACTAGTAATAGAGTTTTGCATTAAAGTTCTTGTCCTAAGTAGAAAGTCCTTTATACACCAGTCTTGACACTCGTTAAAGCTCCAGAAGGTTGTACGATGACGACATCAGATGAGGTCCTTTAGGATTTACTCTAAGCTTAGGTATTCGAGAGAAACATAATTCGGAGGTTTTATGGAGCTATGATAACTCACGCGAATGGTTTTATGTAGACATAGTCCTGGTTCAGCGGACAAATATTTAGGCGTTGATGGTTTTGATATATTTTTCAGACAAATTTGAGTTTCGAAAAACATTTAGTGTGGCAACCATTTTAGTTCAAAAGACTAAAGAAAATATCAAATATGGTTTAAGAAGAATCTCTATATTCAATGAAATATAAACTAAGGAGAACCAAAAAAAAAATTTCCTTCTTAACTGCGCTCCATCGGAAGTTTATCGTACAATTTCATCAATTTACCGCCAATTGAAAGTTTGTTAAAAAGCAAATCTCATTATGTGCAAGTGCTAAAACGACGACAACACATATTTGGTTTGTGTACATTGATCCAAGGTTTTGGTTCACATGGTCGCTATTTAAATTCAAAATTTCTAAATACTTTTGTTAATTGCCTGAATTCCTTGAGCACTCGTATACCCACAATTATTGATGGTGCAAAGTTTTGTGATGCGACGCGCAAATTGTGTTTTGATCAAACTGGTTTTGTTGACAACTTCAAATATAATTTATAACGTATCAGTAGGGGGCAAAATAGCTCAGTTTCGCACTGAAAAACTTCCAAGCAAAGGAATATTTGTACTGGCATTAGAGGTCCTTTCCATTACACACAGAACTGCTGGTGGCGATAGTTTGCAGCTCTATAAGCTTTGCAGGGAAATCAAATTCAGGCACGGCAGCATACGGGCAGATCCTTTTTGTTGTTCAAAGCATCTCCAAACCGACCGCGCTTCGACTCTCTTAGAATGCGCATTCCCCAGGATTTGCCTCTAGTGAATATATACAAGTTTAAAAGTCTAAAGCGACACTGATAACTAACGGAAGACTGGCGGGATCTCCAGAGCACACTTATCATCCGATAAAGAGGAATGTGCTCACTCACTTTTTATACCTTTCATGAACATGAAATGGTATTATAACTTTGGTCCGATGTTTATAAGTATGAGAAGAAGAAGAGATAGACCCACCAATAAGTATACCGAAATGATTAGGGCGATGAGCTGAGTCGATTTAGCCATGTCCGTCAGTCCGTCTATCTGTTCGTACGCAAACTAGTCCCTCAGTTTTTGAGATATCTAGATGAAATTTGGTATGCGGCCGCCATTTTGCATGAGATTAATCATTTGTTTACTACTTTTTAGATACGAGGTGTGTTCAAAAAGTATCGCGAATTTTGCATTTTCGCTGGTGACGCATATTCGAATTTCGAATTTTTTGTGGCGTTATGTTGGTACTCATGTCTCTCACTTATGCCGACAAGCTCGGCCATTTTGAATGTTCAGTTAATTGTTGACAGCTGCTTTGCTTGCACGTGTTTGGATCGTCTTCGATTTTCACGCGAAATTCGTACCAAAATTGCTCAATTGTGACCAAAAACAGCATCGCTTGAACATTGCTAATGAGATGTTAAACTCTGTCCGCGACGACCCAAATTTGCTCCAGAGGGTCATAACTGGTGACGAATCGTGGGTGTATGGTTATGACGTGGAAACCAAAGCTCAATCATCTCAATGGAAGCTGCCGCACGAACCAAGACGGAAAAAAGCGCGCCAAGTTCGGTCGAATGTGAAAGTTTTGCTGACAGTTTTCTTCGATTGCAGGGGCGTGGTGCATCATGAGTTCTTGCCACAGGGAAGAACGGTCAATAAGGAATATTACCTGCAAGTTATGCGCAATTTGCGCGAAGCAATCCGCCAGAAACGCCCGGATTTGCGGAATAACAAAAATTGGCTTTTGCACCACGATAACGCCTCTGCTCACGCATCGTTGCTTGTGCGCGACTTTTGGCCAAAAACAACACACTAATGATGCCGCAGCCACCGTATTCCCCAGATCTGGCCCCCTGTGACTTTTTCTTGTTCCCTAAACTGAAGAGGCCCATGAAAGGACGACGTTACGCTTCTCTTGACGAGATAAAGACGGCATCGAAGGAGGAGCTGAACAAGATACAAAAAAATGATTTTTTGAAGTGCTTCGAAGATTGGAAAACCCGTTGGCACAAGTGTATAATATCTCATGGGGATTACTTTGAATTGGACAAAATAGCTATTCATGAATAAATAAAAAATTCGCGATACTTTTTACACCTCGTATGTTATGTGTATAGTGACAATCACCCAGATCGGAACAACGTAACATATAGCTCCGATATATGGGGTTTGAACTATGTATCTTTAAATTAACAGTTTTGCAGAGTGGTTAGTACACACTTAAAACCGTGATGTGCATTCATGAAAGGTATAAAGTCTTTGGCACAGTCGAATACTTACTAGTTGTATGCTCAGATTAACAATGAAAGCTTAGACAAAGGTATAGTGCCTAACATATGGAAATCTTCGATTGTTGTGCCCATACAGAAAGTTAAAAATACTATAAGAGCTGATGAGCTTAGACCAGTGGTAAAAAACAGCTTGTTAATTTTCTAGAAGATAGTGAAATTATTATACCACAGTAGTCAGGCTTTCGAAAAAATCACTCCTTTGAAAATGCTTTAAACTTGGTCATAACTAAAAAGACTTGAGTAGGAATAATCTTATAATAGCGGTGTTTTTGGATTTAAGATTTGAGACAATTGATCAAAACCTGTTGTTAGAAAACTGGCTAATATAGGCGTTGCGGGTATTGAGCTGAAATGGTTTGAATACTTCATTGAAATTAGACATCAGCAAACAATAATTGGGTCTGTCCTGGCACCTATATTGTTCAATATTTATATAAAGGATATTACAAATACGATTAAGTACTGTGATATTAAATTATTCGCTGAAGATACACTTCTAATGCTCAGTGGGGACAATATCACCGAAATATATAGTAAGCTTCAAGAAGACTTAAACGGGGTCTACGACTGGCTATGCGTTAGCAGGTTAAAGTTCAATGTCACCAAAACTAAGTTTATGGTCATATCTAGACGGAATTTCAATAGTGAGCTGCAAGATCTATACATAAATAGCGAGATAGTTGAAAAAGTTAACACTATAAAATACTTAGGAATAAAAATATATAGCAAACTGAACTTTAATGACCACGTTGACTACTCCGTGGGAAAATTAGCAAAAAAATGTATGCTATGCAAAGAACTTGCAAACATTCAAATAAAAGCTACAAGGTCATCGTTTACAGATCTATAATCGAACCTCATTTTATTTACTACCCAACCATATTTTTCATAATGCGAGATAGTCAGATTTACAAATTGCAAAAGCAACAAAACCGAGCTATGAGATTCATTCTTCAAAAACACTATGACACACCTATCAGAGCCATACCTATCGCCGATCTGAATTCGCTAAGCATTAAACAGCTTTTTTACCATACCATGAAATCTATTAAAAACATAATAGAAGGCAACTTGCCTGATTATTTGAAGAGTAACATAAAATTTGTAAGAAATATGCATTCTGTAAATACTCGAAGAAAAAATTATAGCAGTCTGCCTTCTTACAAAACTTAAGCAGACAAGTGTAATTTGTATTATAAAGGCCTAAAGTCTTATAATGAACTTCCAAATGATGTTAAAAACTGCAATGGAAATATATTCAAACAAAAATTCTACAATTATTGCAGAGCCCTACCAATATAGTGCGACATAGGCAGGCTTCCATAGTATCAATCGCAGTGCATGCAAGCCAACTATTATGTAATGTAGCGCCTGTATTCCCGCATGCATACAAAACGAAACTCATACTGAAACGCATCACTCGATCAAATCAGTGCTTCGCGGTTCAAATGTTGTCTTCGCGCCTTAGCACAAACCCTGTGTGGGTATAATATGGAAGTCTGCCACAGTCATTCGCACGATATGGTAGTTTGATAAGTAACTAGGTTAGAATTTATAGTCTAGTTCAGTTTAGTATATAATGTAAATAGGTATAAGATAGGCTTAAGATAAGCTGTAATAAATAAATAAATAAATAAATAAAAACCTCATCAATATATTCTAACGGGAGTCCCAAGAACCTAACGGCTTCAATAATTTTGGACCAGAGTGAAATTTGTGTAAGAAGAGTCTTCTCTGTCGAGCAGGTGAACAGATGGTTAGTATCATGGGTATACGCCGCATGCCAGGCAAACATTCGGCATACCAGGGCTCATTATGGGTAGGTAAGAATTTAATCTGCTACAGTATCCACATTGAAGTTGGGTCAGTGTGACTCTTGCCTCCCTCGAAAGTTCGTGTTCCTCTTCGCCAACATTTGGAGCTTGTGCCTGAAGGAGTTTACCGACTCTGCATGGATGCTGTTGAGGGCCTATCGATGCACGTTCCGATCAAAGGAAGAGATTATGTGGTGCTGGATCTTATCAGGTGATTGTTTGCGTGTTTTGAAACAGTGGGATTTGGAACAGTTGGTAGTAGGTGGCGTTCCGGTGATATAAGGAGGCATCCCGTGGCAGCTCTGAGTGTGTTGTTCGAACTGCCCTGAAACTCTCTTCAATCTGTGTATGATAGCCTCGGCGACCATATAATCTACGCGTGGCTCAAACCGTCTGACCAATTGCCTTGTACGTTGCCAGCAACGTTCTATATCAAATACTATCAGCTGTGATAAGAAGATTTTGTTTCGGCTTTTTACTTTAGTGGTTATCTCGGCTGAATGAAGAGCAGAAGTGAACCATCGGAAGCTTAATGCTGTCGACATAGACACCTAATTCCATGTTCACTTGCTCCGTCCATGTCGTGAATAAGGTGGCCCAGGACTTAGGCCCGGTTTTTCAGTACAAGTTTAACTCAATTTGTCAGTTAAACTAAGCTTAAACTTGTTGCGCAGTTTTTCAGTCAACTTTAAACGAAGTTTAAACGTAGTTTAAGCGGTCAATTCGGCAGGGTTAAACTCTAGTTAACCTGTCAGCTGTTTCGCATACTTGATGGTTTTGGTTGTGAAACAATAAGCTGAACGCAATTAAGAAAGGACGATATTTTTATATTTAATTAAATACTGGATATATCATCTGACGAAAGTGATTATAGTGATGCAGAAATTGGCAAAATGCTAACTATTACAATACTGAGGAGAAGCAATGGCGTTGAATATGTATACAAATATTATCTATTGCCGTATCTAGATAAAGAAAAATCCAATGTTGCCGTATAAAAAGCAAATATTAAAAGCGGCCTTAAACTCGCACTGAAAAACCGCTCTGCAGTTTAACTGGAGTTTAAATTTATGCCGAGTTTAAGCAAACTTAGTTTAAACTGAGCTTAACCAAGGACTGAAAAACCGGGCCTTAGTCAGTGACAATGCTAGTATTATTCCGGCAAAGAAACATGATAAGGACGGAATACAGGAGTTTATTCTTGAGCAAAACTCAGCGAAGGAAAGAGCTGTTGCTAGAGCCGTGCAATCATCAGCGTAGGAAGCGACCTAGACACTTTTGGTGCGGATGGCAGCCTCGATATGTAGTAGTTAAACAAGAGAGGGGATAGAAAACCACCCTGTGGCACCCCCTGTTTAATCCTACGTTTTGATCGATCGCCTCTCCATAAATGACAAAGCCTGTCACACTCACTCCTCACGTTTGTTTTTTGTTAAAAGCGGAACCTCTTCCTTTTTCGCCTCAGAATAGCGCTTACTTACACACCTGATTGCGCTCGTTCACAACGTGGCCCTGTAAACAAAGTCCTTGTATGTTCCCACTGCCTCGGTTACAACGTTAACTTCTAAGATTGCACTTTCGAGAATTAAATGGAGAAATGTCTGTGTTAGGCGCAGATTGCGCCCCATTTAAGACGGTGGAACTATGTGTGCCGTCAATCAAGATATGAGCAATGTGGGTTTGCATTTTTTGATAAGGAGCCATCTTGGTTGTTTGGTGGAAACTAGAACTGAAGATGACCAATCAACTTAGTAGGGGTAACTAATGTGATGGCAAAGTTTTTTGTGAAACCTATTTTGAACAAATAAAGGTAAGATAAATTTCAGTCGTTGCACCCACTTTTACTTTACACCATCATAATACCAAGAAGCTAACACACGCTTCCCCCCGTCCTGTCAGGTTTAAAAAATCGCAAGACTTATTTTGTTGAGCCAATTTATATTGCCTCGTCTAGCAGAAATCCTTTGCATTCCCCACCCTTATTGTCGCTCTATATGAACTACTAACCGGTGGGGTTCGCTTGCCAAAGGTATTAAATCAACTTAACTCCTCCTTGCATATTCATCATTTGTGTAGCATGCAACAACAATAAAGTGACTTAAAAATTTAAGGTTAAATTGTATGCATTCATTGGGAACACCTTCCAATTTCACCCACAACTATTCGAATTCAATAAGTGAGACCGCCACTTCCGTTCGCCTGCAGCTTTCATATGTGGTCGCATAAATCAAACTTTTGCTGACAAAAAAGCAAACAGAAAGTGACAAAAAAATGCTACTCAATAAAGTTGTATTCCCTATGGGATGAGTTCTTTTATTTCATGGAAGTCGAAAAAGAAACAAATAACTGAGAATGAAAATGTAATAAAAGCTGCAATAAAATCGGTGAGACACAACGACGAATGCGATGGGAGTGAATATGCTGAAGAAAGACCAATAATACAAAGAGCTAGTGGGATTAGCAAATGTAAAACTGTTTAAATGAATCTTATACGACGAAGGAATTTCAGAATGTTCAACTTAAAAAGAATTGAGTTGTAAAATTTCATCCTTGATTTAGTCAGAACTCCGAGAATTTTATTTTATCGACTTAATGCAATCCTCACGTACTTTTAAGTTAGTCTTCGTTTGGATTCAATAAAAAAATTTATTTGATAAAGTTAAAGATTTGTAGACTCAATTAATTCACTCAACTGCACGTTTTTGCCCTTTTTTATTAGACTTTGAAATCCGGGCAATTGTGTGTAATTGAAATAAGTCTAAGAGCGGCTCTAACAAATTTTTTTATGATGGCTTAAGCCTTTCGAAAGTAAAATTTGATTGAATTGAATTCCAAGCGTAAGCCAGCAAACGGTTCCTGTTGGTTAGACACTTTACCTAATGTCTGTAGAGCTAGATTTAAGTTATACATGTGAACGGATTCAGGACGAAACAAATATAATTTAAAACAAGTAAGGAAGTCTAAGTTCGGGTGGAGCCGAACATTATAGTAGTGATCTATTATGGCATCCCAATTTGCGCAGGTCTATTTCAACACTTTTCAGTTCCTATTATAAAGCCAGCCGATTTTTATACCTAGTAGTGCTACGCACACAAGGTATATTAACTTTAGTCGCCTAACGTACGTAACGGAATAAACGGATCGAGATAGATATTGACTTATGTAAATCAAAATGTTCAGGACGAAAAGAGAAATTGATTAAGCCATGTCCGTCCGTCCGTCCGACAATCCGTCCGTCCGTCTGTGAACACGATAACTTGAGTAAATTTTGAGATATCTTAATGAAATTTGGTATGCGGGTTCCTTGGCACCCATCTCCAAGCGCTATTTAAAATGGGCGAAATCGGATGATAGCCTCGCCTTCTTTTAATGTATAGAATATTTTCGAAAACAAAAAAAAAAGTGATTACTCAGTACATAATATGGTGAATACATTGAGATTGAGGCATAAAATAAATTTTTGAGGAAATTTTTTAAAATGGGGGTGGCACCACCCACTTTTGATTAAGTCAAATTTAGAAATAATATTAATCATAAATCAAAAACCGGTCAAGATATCGAAACGAAATTCAGCACGCAGGTTTCCAGGTATGCAAGGAATGTTCCAGGAAAATCCAGGGCGGGATGGGTTAAGGGCTACGCCCACTTTTATATGAAAGATTTTGAAGAGGATCGTAGATATATTAAAAAGGCAATAACTTTGCGTAAAATAGCTTTACATCATTTATATTTCATTTTTAAAGTTTCCGTAAACAAAGAAATCCAAAAACTTAAAATTTACGAAAATGGGCGTGGCCCGCCCCTTTTATGGTGGACTATTCCACAAAACTTTTTATGCCATAACTCCGCCAAAAATTGATTTGTCGAAATGAAATTTGTTGATAATGTTCTATATATAAAGGTAACTGTTTGGTGTAAAAATTGGCGAAATCGGTTAATGTCCACGCCCAGTTTTTTAACATAGTTTTGAAAATTTTTTTGTAAAATTTAAAAAGCGATATTTCTACAATTAATCAAGTTATATCAATCAGATTTTGCACACATAACAAGCTTTTTAAGAAAAATTTGGCCGAAAAAAAATTATGTAAATTTTGAAGAAGTAGGCGTGGCGCCGCCCACTTTTCAGCATAAAATTCCTGCTATTTTCAAAGGCAATCGCTTATAATTCAATATTGATATTTCAATAAAAATGGCTCAGCTGCTTCTCAGTGGTATGTATTATACTCCTGCCAAGAATTGGCCAAATCGGGAAACACACAAACAAAATATTCGGGCACGTAATTCATAGCCGACTGCAATAGCGAAGTTATATATCTTTATTGATTTTCATCAGGAGTATACCACATACTATTAAGAAGCAGCTGACCAATTTTGATTGAAATATCTAGTTGAAACTACAAACAATCGCCTTTGAAAATAGCAGAATGTGCATGCTGAAAAGTGGGCGATGTCACGCCTACTTCCCCAAAATCCACAAAAATGCGGTGGTGGTTTGCTTAAAAATCTTATTATGTTTGCAAGATCTTCTTGATATAGCTTGCATAGTTATAGAAATATCGCGTTTTACATTTTACAAACCAATTTTCCAGAGCTATGTTAAAAAACTGGGAGTGGCCTTTGAGCGATTTCTCCCATTTTCACAACAAACAGTTAGCGTTCTAAGTTTAGCATTTTCGCTAAATATTGTTTCGATAAATCTATTTTTACCGGAGTTACGCCATAAAAAGTTGTTTGGATTACCCCACTATAAAAGGGGCGGGGCCACGCCCGTTCACGGACACTTTGAAAGTGAAATAGAAATGATATAAAGCTTTTGTACACAAAATTATTGCCTATTAGATATATCTATGATCCTTTTCACAATCTTTCGTGTAAAAGTGGGCATGGACCTTCACCGATTTCGCCCATTTTTTCCGGAATATTCCTTGTATTAATGTTGATATGTATGCTGAATTTTGTTGGGATATCTTGAAAGGTTTTTGATTTATGATTAGTATTACTTCTAAATTTGACTTAATCAAAAGTGGGCGGTGCCACTCCCATTTTCAAAACTTTCTGGAATATTTAGTTTTTGCCAAATTTTATTCTTATAAGTGTATTATGTACTGAATAATCACTTTTTTTTGTATTTTCGAAAATATTCTATATACAAAAAGTGGGTGTGGCTATCATCTGATTTGGTCCATTTTAAATAGCGCTCGGAGATGAAGGCGAAGGAACCTACAGGGTGGCTGATGAATTTTGCTACATTAAGAAACTCAAATATTTTTTTTTCAGTATATAGAATTCATTTTTCTTTTTTCATGTTAAAGCTCATTAAATTTTATTAAATATAGCTTAATTAGTTTTAAAAATAATGGAATTTAAATGCCCCCCCTACTCATCGATGCATGTGCGGCATCTTACCAAAAAGTTGTTCATTACTGCTTGGAGAGTTGAGACAGGAATAGCCGCAATTGTTTCTCGAATGGATTGCCTTAGTTCATTCAAATTTGTTGGTTTTGCTTTGAAGACTTCCTGTTTGCAATAACCCCACAAGAAAAAGTCAGGTGCAGTAAGGTCAGGCGACCTGGGTGGCCAACGGAATGTGGAGTTTCTGGATATCAGCTTATTGGAAAATTTTCGTCGCAATTCTGTCATAACAGGTTGGGCTATATGAGAAGCTGCACCATCTTGCTGAAACCACACAGAGTTGAAAGAAATTCTCATTCGGCGTAATTCTGGATAGAAAAACTCTCTCAACATGCTCAAGTAACGGTCTCCAGTAACCGTAACGGTGTGACCGTTTTC
Source organism: Merzomyia westermanni (assembly GCA_949987695.1). Taxonomy (NCBI): domain Eukaryota; kingdom Metazoa; phylum Arthropoda; class Insecta; order Diptera; family Tephritidae; genus Merzomyia; species Merzomyia westermanni. The sequence goes on along the minus strand of OX465289.1, from coordinate 48,630,364 downwards.
TTCGAAGAAGTAGGGCCCGACAATGCAGCGTGATGAAACTGCACACCACACTGTGACACGAAGTGGATGCAATTCCGTCTCATGGAGTATCTGTGGGTTGGAAGCACTCCATATTCGACAATTTTGTGTGTTTATGTTGCCGTTTAAATCGAAATGGGCCTCGTCAGACATGAAAAGACAGTTCAACATGTTTCCATCCTCTTCCACCATTTGAAGCATCTTCTGGCAAAATTCCAAGCGAATCGGCAAGTCTGCAGCGTTCAGTTTGTTGGCCATTTGAATTTTATATGGGAATAAGTCCAAATCATTGTGCATAATTGACTGTAATGACTGTCTGCTTACACCCATTTGAGCAGATAAGCTTCTTGTCGAAACACGTGGATTGTTTTGTATGGCAGCAGCTACAGCAGCGATTGTTTCCTCCGTTCGAACTGAAGGGTTTCGAGGTCTTCTGTTGACTGTCCCATGCTCGGCAAAATTGTTTACAAGTCTTATTATGGTCCATCTGCTCGGAGGATTGCCGCCAAACGTGCGCCTATACTCTCTTTGAACCGAAACTACGGACTCCAGTGCGTGATAGCGGCGGACAATCCAAATTCTTGTTTCAGTGTCCCAGTTATCCATTTTTGTTAAATGTAAAAGTCAATCTGCAAAATAAAAAAAAAATTAACCAGATTCATGCAGTCGGAACTTGTGATGTCTACTACAGTTGCCAGACCAGGAGGAAAGACAAGCAAGGTTGTGGCGTTTTTGTGTTTTTTTTTAGAGGAGAAATCATCGAAAGCCTTAAAGTCAGTGTGGGACTTAAGCTATCACTAAAACTCCTACCGTCCTTTACCGATCCCCCGGGTACTACCGTTAAGTATTCCATTGCGAGGTGGTTTGAGCACTAGTCTCAACGTTTGTTCGTCAGCGTTACTGTGCTTACATTTCAGTTCTGAGCTGGGGATCTTTTGTAAGACTTTCATTCTACAAGTCTGGAGTGCTATTGAAAGAAAGTCGGATTGTTCAACGACAAAAAATTTTAGAAATGAAACTACATACGCATGTAATCAAGCAACTACATCTACGAGTACTCTTTAATTTTGGCGGATTAGTTAATCTGAAGCTAGGCGGTTAAAGTGGCCGTGTTTCCAGTCCACATCTATAATACTTACGTATGTTTCCAATAAAAGAATTATTCGCCAGATGTCTTCAATTACAAGGTAATGCAGTGGAAAAGCCGCGTCACCAATCTGCTCCTTCTGGTTTAGATCAAGTTGACCAGGCGGTTGGAAGGGTCGTGTTTCCAATCCGCATCTGTGCCAATTACGTCTGTGGAGAGTCAGGGCCTCCAATCTGTTCCTTCGAAGGTTTATGTTTTCAAACCGAAAACGTAGGTCAAGCAGGGTCTCCCTATTATATCACTTCCGACGGATTGCAGAGGCCTTGTGTCCCATCCGTTCTTTTTTCTTCGCGTTTTTTTTAGAAAAGGAAGGAAGCGAGACGTTTTCTTAAGAAAAAGAAAAGTGAAGGCGAAAGGCGTGAGTGCGAGGCGCTTAAGGTGCTGGCTGACAGAAAGAAAAGATCCGGCTTATGACGGGAGGTTTCAAGATCGGGAAAAAAGTGGCGACGTACACAGCTTACTTAAGTTTTGTGGAAAACACTTTTCCTCTTTGCTGAATTGCGAGAGAGATGATGAACACGATACACCAATCGCTGACGATAGGAAAAACGTTTCACTACCCGACTATGAAGAAGGAAAGGACGTACTACCCCTTAGATGTTTAAACAATCAGGCGAAGAGCTGTTCAATAACATGCATCAGCTCTTATGCAGAATATGGTGGGACGAGTGCATGACTCCAGATTGGCACTTGAGGTCTCCAATCCACAAGAAAGCCGATCAAAATAACGGCACGAATTAGCGCGGAATCAGTCTCCTTAATATAGCATATATGGTTCCATCCAGCGTATTGTGGGGAAGACTGAAACTCATCGTAGACATTATCAAAGTTTAACATCAGACCTAGTAAGTCTACATACTGTACACCAAATTCCGGAAAACAAACATGATAAGAGAATCGACCCGCACCATCTCTTTGTCGCTTTCAAAGGTGCTTTTGACAGTGTGAAAAAAAGTTGCTTGTATGCTGAATTGATTTCCCTGCAAAGCTTATACGACTATGCCAAATGACGTTGAGCAATAAGAGCCATTCGTACCAAAAAAGGCTTCACACAAGACAACTGCCTCTGATGCCTGAGGCGATAATTCGAGCAGAAGAGTTCAGCCTTCTCTGGCCTGGATAAAGAAGCGAAGGAAGTGGGTCTTACGGTGAACGAGGACAAGATAAAGTATTGACCATCGTGCAGAGAATTGAAACCCATAGACGTCCCTGGCTGTGTCGTGTTATGCTCATGGACAAAGATGCTCGAGCTCAGAAGGTTTTCCTATCGACACCCGCATTCGGCAGCAGAGGAAGCTGGAATCCTCGACTGAGTGTGAAGAACAGGGGGAGGATGACTTGAACTCTCTTAGTGTTTCTAATTGGAGTCAGTTATCGATGGGTTAGTTTTTAAAGCCAAGCAAACTTGCAATACATACGTACATATTCACTGTTGTATTAAAGTTCAATAACGTTCGAACGCATTCATTTGCCTGGATATGAGTATTCAAAATTCAGGTGGGCAGGATATGAGCTGCGAGTGTAAACATTTTTGTAAACGTGTAAGTCGGCCGGGTATTTTTTTGTAACTTGTTTTTGGGAAGGGGAAGCGATGCAGGCTAGTGTGGGTGAGGTTTATTGAATCAGGCTTGATCTTCGATTTCTGTTTTTTCTTTTTTTAGCCTTCGGACAGTTGGTTTTGAATAGTTTTAAGTTCTGTTCAAAAACTCTTAGGACTCTTTCCTGGCTGCGATGCTTGGGACATTAGACTGATTTAAAAAATCTCTTTATGCCATTTTTTGAATATTTGTATATCCACCTCTATTTCAGGAACGTTAGATTTTATAATAAGGCGTTGCCACTGGATGTTTTCACAATTTTTTTTTATTTGAAAACTTGTAAAATTTCGATATGGCAACATGGACATTTAATGAAGGGCATTTTACGTCATATTTTAACCGTCCAGGGTTGGCACCTAATTTTGGTATACTTAATTAATTTTTAAATATCCGCTATTATCTCTTAAACGACTCGATAAATACTCTAAAACTGTTTGGTTGTAAGCTCCTCCTACAAAAGTGTGGCCACTTAGGTATTTTGCATGGAGTTGCCACCTATCGTAAATTTTTGGAACATTAAATGAGATGTTTCAATATGGATATCAAACGAAAGGCATTTTATGTAGTATTTCATAAAAAAGTTTATAGGCTGTAGGGCCAACTAGGGCTGTCAGCTTATCCTATTATATTTATTTCTTTGCGTACCAGGTATTACCTCGAAAACTTATTGACCTAAATTTAATGATAAACAAAAAATATTTAATACACAATTTTCGTAAGTGAAATTCGTACAACCATAAATAACTTTGTGGAGATGTCTTAAAGATCGCTAGAGGTATGTTTTTACAACACAGCCGGAAGAATTGACATTTCCACATGGACGACTCCATCGTCCAGACAATCAAAAGTTATTGGAACCTAAAATATTCCTATCCAATCACAGTGTCCACATCACCTATTCGTAGTTAATCCTTTACTAAAAAATGAGGCGCTCACTACCCTGAAGAATGGTGTTGACCGCTGTTTACCGGAATGGTAAGGCGTCTGCCAAAACGCAACTATTGAATCAAGAAATCTTATCTGAATGTGTGTCTGTGTGTTCTTTATAGGCGTCCAAAGTACTCAATAGATTTTATGAAATTTTCATAGTATATTATTGGGATCACTGGTAAGTATAAGCTATATAGCTTTGGAAAAGTGGGCGGTGCCACGCCCCCAGGCTATATAAAATTTAAATTCGTTATAACTCTGAACTTGTTTGGTCTAAATCAATGATATTTGGATATGTGTGTCCCTTAGTCAAGATTTACATAATTTTGAAAAAGCGGGTGGTGCCACGCCCACACTTTTTGTGTTTTGTTTGTGCTTCATTAATGTCCAAAGTTTAAAGTCGATCTCTATGAAACTTTCACGATAGGTTTAGAAGTTCGTTGGGTACGACATAGGCTACATATAGTTTTTGGAAAAGCCCCCAGGGTATTTAAAGTAGCAATTCCGCACAGCTAGGAATTTATTTGGTTCAAGTTAATGATATTTTATACATAGATATGCGCAGTAGGAATATAAATTTTGAAATATAGGTGGTGTTAGAGAAATAGGAAAAGGATAGATAAGAGTAACGGTATATGGGGTTGGGAGAAATGCAAAAGCAGAAAGAAAAAGGAAGATACACGGATAAATGTAGAAGTGAGCCAAGTGGGAAGGGAAAATATTATAATTTATGTAGGCAAGTCAAATTTTAGGCAGAACAACGTCTGGCGGGTCCGCTAGTATAAAACAAAACAATGGGACAATAACATCCGCCCCTCTGTTGAAGAGGTGTGATCTGAAATAGCCTCCTTACTCTCAAGTTTCGACGAAATCCAAGGCCACACTATACAAGATCGGAACTAGCAAATAAATCAAGCCTTAAACATCAAAGGTGATGACATCATGCTAACCTCAAATCTTGGATTTAACTACGAAATTATGAAGCCTCAACCAAATCCTCAACTCACTTCAGGGCAGTATTTGTAGTAAAGACCAAGAAACGTTACTAGTTAGGTGAAAGAAAAAGCTATTAGCCCGATACTTACGCTACTGGTGAGCGCCTTGTGTTACCCTATACTGTCTGTAGCGGTGGCAGATCCAGGATTATGGGAGGGAGGTATACTCGTATAGTTTTTTAGATCATTATGGAGCAAAAAAAATATAGAAGTAAATCCAAGATATATTGGTTTTGATGTATTCTGCAATTTCCTAGGCATTTTAGATATTTAGACCCCACATTCGTTGTTTCCATATTTTAAATTTTGTGATGAAATTTCCTTTTAAACAGCTTAATACTCTTTCATAAAACTTGTAAAGTCTGTGCGAAAAGGAATTGCCTGTATACCGCCATGTCTGCAAAGGTTATACGGCTATGCCAAATCATGTTGAGCAATTCCAATAGATCGTTTGAAATCAAACGAGGCTTCAGACGACTCGACTGCCTGATTTCTTGGTTTTGGTTTGATTTTGGAGAAGATAATTGGAGCAGGAAACTTAAACCGAATTGGTACAAATTATTACAAGAGTGGGCATTTGCAGCCATATATTTACGATATTGACGTCTTAACCTTCCTTGGGCTGGTTAAACAAACGAAGAAAGTATATCTTGCTGGGAACGAGAACAACAAGAAGTTTTTGCTTTCACTATATAACGAATCGGCGCTAAGGCAGCCACGCTCTATAAGTCTCTCCTCATACCTCTCCTGAAGTACCTGAATCATGGACAAGGCCGAAAGAAGCTGAGATTGCCCTTGGAGTATGCGAGAGAAAAGTTATCCGGAAAATGTATGTCGCTCTCGTGATGCCAACGGTAAGTATCGAGGGAAATTTATCTCTAGCGTACAAAGGCCTGAGAGAAGCACATTTTCCCCACTTTTGCTTTAGAGAGCGAGAAGTTTAAAAGAGGTCATAGAAATAAATACCGGCTGGTATTGCGGACAAGGCATATTAAATGTTAAGAGCTCATATTTTAACGGACGATTTCAGATACCAAAAGAAAATTTTTGATAAAAACAAGTAAAGAAGTCTAAGTTCGGGTGGAACCGAACATTATATACCTAGTAGCGATCTATTATGGCATACCAATTTACGCAGGTCTTTATTAATACTTTTCAGTTCGTATAAAGCCAGCTGATTGTTTTCAATAAAAACACTTCTGTTATGAGTTTTGAGGGGTAAATTAATTTATTTGTGTGTAAATAGCTTCCCTACCAACTGCTAACCACATTTTTTCAAAATACCAATACATGCACATTTTATGTTTGAAAATTTTGAGTTCAAATAGACATACGGACAGACAGACAGACGAACGGAGAGAGCTCATGATTGTTTCAGTATACTTATTGATGGCTCAACTCTTCTTCTTCTCATACTTACAAACATGTCATGCAAATCAAAAAAAATACATATCTAACTTCGCTATTGCCTGGGGTATTAACTACTGGCCCGGATATTTTGCTTTTGTGTTTTTCGATTTACCTAATTTTTGGCACTAGTATACTATATACATACTATTGCGAAGCAGCCAATTTTCATTGAGATATGTAGTTGAAACTACAAGCAATCGCCTTAGAAAATAGCAGAATTTGTATGCTTAAAAGTGGGCGGTGTCACGCCTATTTCCCCAAAATCCACAAAACTGCAGTCCAGTTTTGCTTAAAAAGCTTATTATGTGTGCAGATCTTACAATCCTACAAACAAATGTTTCAGAACTATGTTAAAAAACTGGGTGTGGCCCTCAACCGATTTCGCCCATTTTTACAACAAATACTTACCTGTTTTCAACATATTCAACATTTTCAACAAATTTCGTTTCGACAAATCAATTTTTGGCCGTGTTTTGGCATAAAAGGTTCTGTGTAAAATTGAAATGGAAATTTTAAAATCATATGAAAATTTTAGTCATGAAAAAACCCTAAAAAACAAAGTCGAAAAAAGTAAAAAAAAAAATGAAATTTCGCAGGCTCGAAAATTATTTTTTTGGGTATGCGTAGTGGAACTTTTTTTTCCTGAGCCCAAAACCTATCGAAAAATCGATGGCGCGATATCGGTTAACTTTCGTCCATACAAATCGACCCACCCTATTGTACATGCCGCTTCGGTATCAGCAAAAAAGTCAAGCAGCGATGTAGCATTTGTTTTAAAAGAATGCGGTATGTCACCAAACGCCTCCAACAGATTAAGACAAAAGATATATGCAAAATATCCAGTAAAGATAAATCCAGATGAAGCACTCCTATTTTTGCTTGATAATTCACTAACCAAAAAGCAATACAATAATATGATCTCTCTAAATAAAAAACAAAACTCAGATATATACCCAATCTTTGACAAGCTTTGTGAATCTAAATTGAAATGCAGAACCCATGGGATTGATGCCAACGAAACCGTCGCTCAAGTTTCGTTACATAATTTGCTGAACCATACAGCCAAACGAATAATTTTGTTTCAAGAAGAAGTCTTTATATCTTTTCATGAAGTTACTAGTTCTAGACTTATCGTCAGCTATGGATCTGACGGTTCCACCGGCCAGAGCGCCTACAAGCAAAAATTTTAAAGTAATTATTGTGCAGTCGATGAATCGTTGTTTGTTACAACAATTGTACCTTTGCAATTGATCGACAAATCAGGAAAAGTTCTGTGGAATAATTCAACTCTACAGTCCGAGTGCTTTTGCAGACTATTGAACATGCAGTTTTCAAAGGAAATCAGGGAGCATAGTTTAATGGAGCAGTAAAATTTGGATGAACAAATAAAAAAGTTAAAACCGAAATATTACGGTCGGCTTTGATCCACATATGACCCTCATAGATGGAAAGGTATTGAAATCTTTAACAAGCAATAAGTCTTCTCAATTATGCCCGATATGTGGTGCTGGTCTTAAAGTTTTCTTGCAAACAAACGACATAAACTCAGAGCATTTCAATGTATTATAATGTAGTTCCACAAGTATTATAAGGGCGACAGGCGATTTCATGCCAGCCGAGATAGCAGAACAAACAACTTGACCGACGTGTTCAACAGGGCCATGGATTCTACTGATCCTTTTCTTTCAAGTATTTTCATATATGAAATATATATCATTCGCCTAGCTCGAGCGACACAGAATTTATTGCATGAACAGTGAGTCCATCTCTTGTAAAAGACTAGATGAACATAACACGAAACCATTTACTTTAGTGTCAAATTAGATAAGATGCTTCAAATGAGAGTCAAACAAATCTTAACGTCTTGGGAAAACTATACAAGTGATAATCTCGTTAGCCAATTGCGACAGTGTAATTATATTGAGTTTGAGAACCTGAGTATTGAAAATAAGGTTGTGTTATTACAAAACAATATATCAAGTGCTATGAGCTATCTGACATACCCAAAAGAAGTCTGCGTTAAGCTTATGAATAAGTGGTACGACGCAGAACTGGCCACTCTTAATAAACTTAAGCTAAGGCTCTATAACATCGCTCTAGAAACAGGTATATGGGATGAGTATCAGACTACTCGACATAAATATAAAAAGTTAATTAAGATAAAAAAGGCCAAATACATGGAGCATAAAATTACAAATAATATAGGTGATAGCAGGGAAATGTAGAAGAATTTAAAAAATTGCATATCATTGTCTAAGGAGTGCAATATTATTAACAAAATATGGATCAAAGATCGACTTTTCACACGTGAGAGTGAAATAGCGGAGTCTTTAAATAACTATTTCATTGACAGTATCATAGAAATTAGCCTAAGTATTACTGCTAGTAGTGATGTCAGTATGGACATTGAACAAAGTAGTCTCGCATTTCAGTTTCGAAAAGTCACTACAACCGATATACTGGATATAGTTAAAAAATTCAAAAATAAAATAAGAGGAAAGAAACTGTTATCTGAAGGACTTGTCAAAGACTCCATTACATATACTGGATACTTTTATACTCAAATCGTCAATAAAAGTCTAGAGAAAGGTATAGTACCAGACCCCTGGAAAACTTCTGTAGTAGTGCCAATTGAGAAAGTCAAAAATACTCTGAGAGCTGATGAGATTAGGCCCATTAATACGCTACCATGTGGCGAAAAGATACTTGAAACAGTGGTAAAAAACCAACTAGTAAGGTATTGAGAAGATAATAAAATTATTATACCGCAGCAGTCTGGATTTCGTAAAAAGCATTCATGTGGAAGTGCCCTAAGTGTAGTTATTGCTAACTGGAAAGAAGACTTGAGCAGGAACAAACATATTATAGCCGTATTCCTGGATTTAAAGCGAGCCTTTGAGACAATTGACCAAAATTTTGGTTTTGAGAAAATTAAACAACATAGGTATTTCTGGAACTGAGCTGAACTGGTTTGAAAACTTTGTTAAAAACAGATATCAAAGGACAGTAATTGGATCATATATATCAGAAAAAAGACAGGTACCTGTTGGACTACCACAAGGCTCCGTATTGGCTCATATATTGTTTAACATTTATATCAATGATATCGCAAAATGCATGCAGTATAGTGACATTAAATTATTCGCAGATCATACATTACTGATAATTAGTGGCGAAAACGGCAATGAGATGTACGCAAAGTTATAAAATGACTTAAATAGAGTCAACGATTGGTTATGCTTAAACAAACTGAAATTAAACGTGAAGAAAACAAAATTCATGGTTATATCAAGACGCAATTTTAGTAACACAGACTTGCATCCATTATGTATAAGCAATGAATCTATAGAAAGAGTCAACCAATTCAAATACCTAGGAATAATAATCGATGAAAAATTAAATTTTAACGAGCACGTTGATTACACGGTCGGGAAAATTTCTAAAAAATTGTATTTCACACAAAGAACCTGTAGATACTTAAATAAAAGGTACAAAGTAATGGTCTACAGATCAACTATCGAGCCTCACTTTATCTACTGTCCAACTATATTTTTTATTATGAGAGATAGTCAAATTATAAATTGCAAAAGCAACAAAACCGGGCAATGAGATTTATTCTTAGTAAACGCAATGATACACCTATACAAGATATGCTTGCGGCTCTAAATTGGGTAAGCGTTAAACAACAGCTTTTTTACTATACCATGAAGTTCATTAAGAATATAATTATATTTGAAAAATAACATCAAATATGTCAGAAATATGCATTCCGTAAACACTCGAAATAGAAATGATTTCAATTTACCTTCTTATAGAACAGAATCAGATAAATGTAACTTATATTATAAAGGCCTAAAATGTTACAACGAACTTCCAAATGATGTAAAATTATGTAGAGTAAGGGCGGGTATTATGGTATAGGCGGCTAATATGGTACACCAACTTTTCTCACAAACTATTAACAATATGACAACCATACGAACAGCTGTTAAATGTGGAAAGATAAAAAGAAAAAAAGTTTGAAACGCAACAGCTGAATACTTCAATTTCAATTGCTGAAAAAACCTGTTTTCACATGGTCGACCTTAAAACACATCACAGCAAGAACGGAGTTTTTCGCCAGAAAATAAATATTTTTGGACAAAATTCTGTTTGAAGTCGTTTTCTTTGTGTTTATATTTTATATAAAAAAAGGTAAATTTATAATAACAAAGTTGTTTAAGTGCAAAAATTAACAAACATCAGAAAATGGGAAAAGCGTCTTATATGGTACACTTGTAATAAGCCAATATGGTATAGTGTACCATATAATCCGCACATACTTGCAGAGGTTATTATAATTATTTTCGACGTGCAATCTAACAGGAATCATGTCAAACAGAGGTGTGCGGAGACAGTGGGATGTCGAGAACATGCGTAAAGCCATTGCAGCAGTAAAAAACGAAACAATGGGAATTTTACTGGCGTCAAAAACATTCCAAGTCCCACACACCACATTGCAACGTATGGCTAGGAGCGAAAAACCGGTAGAGCAGCTCCTTTCCACAAATCTTGGCAGAACCCCAGTTTTTAGTCAAGAAATCGAGAGGGAGATAGTTGAATATTGCTTAGAGATGGAGTCTCGCTTTTGGGGGCTAACGCAACAAGATTTACGGTCGTTGGCATTCCAAATTCCGGAGAAAAATAATATACCCAATAAATTTAATGCTTTGGAGAAATGTGCTGGTAAAGACTGGTTTTACGGTTTCTGTAACCGACATAACCAACTACTGCGTTTACGTAGACCAACCGGAACTTCATTCGATCGTGCAAAAGGATTTACTCGTGAAAATGTATCTTTGTTCTACAGCTTGCTGGAGAATGAGTATACTAAACATAATTTTTCTGCAACGCGCATACGGAATGTAGACGAAACGGGTTTGTCAGTGGTACAAACTCGGCAACCGAAAGTTATTGCAAAGAAGGGAAAAAGACAAATCGGCTCGATGACATCCGCAGAACGCGGATCCCTCATAACTGTGATAACATGTATGAGTGCTGGTGGATCATTTGTGCCTCCATATTTTATCTTTCCAAGAAAGAAAAGTAATCCACTTCTTATGAAGGATACACCGCCTGGAGCGAAATCATCGTGCCATCTGTCTGGATGGGTACAAATACCGATTTTCACAAATTGGTGTAAGCATTTTTTAAATTTCACAAAACCATGTAAGAACGAACCGGTTTTACTTATACTAGATGGACATTACAGCCACACCCGAAATATTGAGCTTCTCGATTTAGCACGTGAACATGGTGTTGTGATATTGTCTTTGCCGCCGCACTCTACGCATAAAATGCAGCCGTTGGATAGAACATTTATGGGTCCACTTAAAGCATACTATAGTGATGAAGTACGTCGCTTTACTCGAGATCAAGCACGCAAAGTAACGCTGTATGATTTGGTTGGACTTTTTGCAAAAGCATATTTACGGGTTCAAACCGGCCAAATAGCCACCAGTGGATTTAGATGTACCGGGATCTTTCCGTTCGATAAACATATCTTTTCAGAATCAGATTTTATAGCAGGGGAAATGGAAAGCGAAGAAACATCGGTTGCATGTCAGGCTGTCGTACAAGAAAATGCTACGCCTGGCCCACAAGTTTCACCATCACTACTCGAAGACTCCGTGGCCAGTACAAGCACTGGTATATCGCCATGCATTTTTCCATCCACTAACAATATCGTACATTCCGGTAAGAATTTAAGCTTTTTTATTTTAACAAATTTTTTGTTCAACTTTTATTATGTGCACAGACGACTTATCGGCAAAACATATTACACCATGGGAAATCTCTCCTCCACCAAAAATACGGAAAACTGTAAGTAACAGAGGAAGAAAGTCGAAGTCAACTATTTTGACCGTGTCACCCTATAAAGAAGAGCTGCAAAGTAGCTTAGCGCAAATAGCCATACGAAATTCCACCAAAAAAACAAGACCAGTAGCTCCTAAGCCCGTCGCTCCTCAGAAGCTACAAAAAAAATCACGGCGTAAGTCTTCTACCGACTCCGATGGAAGCATTGTCTTTCAAGAGCCTGATGGGAATGAAGAATTTCATGATATACCTCCCGCACAAGATAGCATTTGCAATTTTTGTAACAAAAGCTTGCAGGACGACACTCAAATTCAAACTTGGACCTCTTGCCTACAATGTGAAGTAGTCTGGGCGCACGACTTATGCATCCCAAAGAGAAGTGCCATATTCCTTTGCAGTTCCTGCATTTAATAGATACCTTTTAATATTTTAATATTTCAAAACTTTCCTTTATGGTAGATAAAAACTTACATATGTACATATCTACATATGTATTTGAAATATGCGTTTTGAAATATTCACCAGGCCATGGAGGCTGTTTATGTTACCTTATGTGCTTAATAAAAGTATTTACGTATTTAAATGTGTTTTATATTAACGTCAATATATGTATATATTTTTTGTAGGAATACTGTGCTGCTAATATGGTATATATATACCATTTTAAACGACAGTGTGTACCAAATTACCCGCAAGTTTTTTAAGATGTCACTTTTGACTTTTTTTAGTTTTTTGTTTCTACCTTTCTTGCCATATAATTTAGAGGAATTATTGTCAGGTATAAGTATAGCTAATATTTTAGAGGTATCGTGTTCAAAATTTTAAAGGCTTCCCGTGCTTACTTTTTCATTTACGGTGCAAAAACGATAAGGTATTCCATAATACCCGACTTTACTCTAATATGAATCAATTCAAACAAAAACTGTATGATTACTGTAAAACACTACCAATTTAGTGCAGAATGGGCAGCCCTTCAAAATATTGTGCGAAGTGCGTGCGAACCAAGTACTTCCAGATGTACAGCCACATGCTCACGTGCAGAAAGTTGCCGAAACTTATACTGAAACGCATCACTATTCCATCAGTGTTTTGCCGTTCATATATTGTCTTCGCGCTTTACTTGCGTAGACGGCCTGTTATCTGCATCCAACTTGTTCTACCCTTGTATTGGTATGTTCCGAAGGACTGCCCATGCTTAGCACTAAAAAGTGGCAGCCAAATTGTTACTGTAATTTTTCCATTTATAATCTAAGTTAGATTATAAATGAAATACTGGAAATAGGTATAAGCTAGGCTCAGTTTAAGCTGTAAGAAATAAATAAATAAATAAATAAAGACAGCAACAAAGAAAAAATAACAGATTGCCTAAAGATGTTCTAGAACTTTTACAAGCTCCAAATGTTGAAAGTAGCTCTGACACCTTAAATGTATCAGACTGCTCATCTGACAACCACTCGGACTGCGATTCCCTTTCAGGCAGTTTCTAGTTTGAAGTCGGAAGAATGCTAACTATTTATAAAGTATAGTATGTTTTTATGCTTTTTATTAATAGCTTCATATGAAATTCTCTAAGCAAAATCAATTAAAGCAATTTAATGGAAACCCGGAAAACGCTTCCCTTCTCATCTTTCGCTTTCGCATTGTAATGAATAGTGGATTAATAAATATTTCACACTACTGCTTGATTTTCAAGTGCAATTAAAAACGATTTTTCAATGTTTTTATCTACTCTTATGTGAAATCAAAAAGAGTATGCAATTTAATTGGAAATACGTAGAAGAAGTAAAAGAAGTACAGAAAGACCTACTCGCAACTTTAAAAGAGGAAATAATGCGGTTAACGACAAACAAAAGCCAAAAATTTCATTGAGCACTTTTTTCCATTTTGTTCTAGTCACGCTTGTATAACTCACCGTAGGGGTTTAGAGCTTACAAACTTACTTTTTAGGTTTTCTGCTGTGCTTTGATTGTACGCTAAAACAAATACAAACGCATGCACACATACAGACAAAGTCATAAGCTATCAAATAACAAGTGTGTACTCTACCTACATTCGCAGAGCGGCACTTCCTTCAACTTGAATGCACCAACCAACCAACCAACCAACCAACGTCTTGAACAGCTCTTAAAGTGGCGATAGCGGCTAGTGTGGTGTGGTCGTTGGTGCAAGGCGCGTTACTCAAGTGCAGTGCTTTCGTGCTAAAGCTAAAGTCGTCATCAGAGCTTAGGAATAAATAACACACGCTAACGACTTCCTTAAAAAGTTCGCTCTTTTATACCCCACACTTCCTTGCCGCATAAACGAGCGCTTTGCGCATAGACAGCCTCTTCTCTGCCTGTCACAGGCTTAGCTTTTGTTTAAATAAAAGAAAAAATGCATATCTAAATTCACTCCCCCGATATTTTTAGTTGCCAATTCTTTTAGTTTTTACATAGTTAGAGATTTTTCTTGCTTTCTTTCTTCTTTCATTATATTTTATGTGCTTTTTTTCTTGTTTCTGGCTTAGGGTCGCCAGTCGTCTTTCATAGTTTAAAATTCCCATAAGGACCAAACTCGAATAGTAACTTTTAACGACTTTGCCACAACATGTGTTATATAAATTCTTATTGTCAAAAAATCTCGTTGAAAAAGAATAGAAAGAATGGCATCTATGAAGTTAGTAACAAATCTCAACTTTATACAAACATATTCTCAAGTATGCTATAAAAGTAGGATGTGGGTATATGTGTTGCCATGGCTTAAGTCATATGTAAGTTGTATAAGTACCTATTTGTTTTTGTTGTCACATTATTTGTTTGTTTGTTTATTGAAGTAGTGGCAAGGCGTTGAAGTACGCTCAAGTTTGTTTGGTTATGAAGGGGGCAGCTCTGGAGCGGTGTGATGGCGTGTGCGAAGTATGGGTAGCAGATGGTGTACCGGGAAAAAATATGTTTGGAAATACACCGTGAATAATGTCAAACGTCAAGGTCCTATCAAATTTGACCAAACACAACGACAAGGTCTCCATTACCTTAGGTGACAGCTTCAAGTTGGATCCAAAGCTGTGCGCGAGCTCTTTTTGGCGACAGTTCATAATGCATCCACCGGCAGATAGGTCCAGCAGACGAGCCCTTCGTCGGGAGAACAAACGACGACACAACGCAGTGAGTGCGCGCTAGCGTCACCGTCTCAGTGGTAATGGAAGCTATAATGTGCGCTCCCTCTCGGCCTAGGAAGGTCAGCCACGTACTACTTTAACGATCGGCAAGCGTCAGTGGCATTCAGAGACTTAGCATCTAAACCAAGAAGAATTAGAGAGGGGGTGCCACTGGGTGGTGTCAAATCCCCACCTTTTTTTTTTTTTAATTTCTATATATCGAGGTTCCCCTTCAGCCCGAGGGAGTCTCTATAGCTTACTACGCTGACCACTGTATCATTATGGCTTCGGGCAACATTGCCGAACTCTGTACAAGGATCAATAGTTATATGCACGACTTTTGCAGGTTTTTCACAGAACAAAATCTAACATTATCTTCGACTAAATCGACCGCGAGTCTCTTTACGCCGTGGAATGCCCAGATGAGGCAAGAGTTTAACGTCCACGTAGATGGAGCACTGCTACCTATTGTCAACCAACCTAAAATCCTAGGTGTGACGTTCGACAATAGTCTCACCTTCGCTAGTCATGCCAGCGCAATAGCCTCAAAGGTACAGAGCAGCAGCGGTGCACATGGAATTACTGAGCAGGCAGCTTTTAGTGGACTATCATAAACATAGCAGTCGAAACCGAAGTTCCGCGTTCTAGGGACATAAGGAAGCATCTCCGTAAGTATTTTGATAAGACCCGGCATCACTTTACCCAGACGTTTGATCTGCGTAACCACCGGAGGGCTCTAAATGCCCCACACGCAGAGTCGTAGACATATTCATCAGATCTCGGACTGTGAAGCGGTTATTGACATCCAACCACTTAAAATAGATAAAGAGGAGAACGTCCTCGCGAGGGAAGTTACAGTCAAATTAGCAAAATTTCAATCTGGCTAGTAAATGCGCTTTTCACCACTCAGAAAACGAGGGAAGACAATGACGATCAGCTCAATATGTAAGAATAACCTCTTCTATTTACCACAGCGGAACAACAATTTGCAGCACAAAGCTTGAAGAACAATAAAGCGGCGGGGACAGGGCGGTATTCTATCAGAAGCCATTAAAGAAACAGCTAGAATGCATCCAGAGGTCCAGATGTGTATGTGTAGCTCATGCCTCATGGAAGACAAAGCAGGTAGTTCTAATTGGCAAGGAAAAAGGACACCCAAACTGGCCATCTGATGGAAAAAGCTGTAGAAGGCTACTGAATCCAATTTATTCAAACCGCCACAGAAAAAGCAGGGGGAATAAACTCAAATAAATACAAAAGAAAGTACAGTTAATTTTAAATAAAATATTAAATTAAATAAATCACAACCTGATTTATGATCTGGCGCAATCGAGAATATCCTAGATAATATGGAGAACAGCTCAGAAGGCTCAGAACCATAATGTCAAAAGCGAAGCGCCACAGAGTTCAATACTAAAGCGAACGTCAGATACCATGAACTTTTGTACCTAAGAATTTCTCATGATACCTTCCTAGACGGACGACATTGCCGCAGTCATAACCGACAGAAACACATAAGATGTACAAATCAGTTTATGACACCAATAAAAGAGTGACTTGACCTGCATGGCCCACAGCTGGCAGCTGAAAAACTGAGTTGATACTTCTAAGAAAAAAGTACATAACGCAGTTGGACTCGCAACACTCTCCGAAACTAAAATATCAAAAAAAGTTAACTATTTATTAAAAGAAAACTGCTGATGGATATTAAGCCATGTATTTTACTGAATGTCTCTGAGTTATGGCCAGACAAGCTTAAGATAAAGAAACGCTGTAAACATATACAATCTGTACAGCGAAGAGCAGCCCTAGGGTAGCTTCCACTTATCGAACCGTAACAGGAGCAGCCGTGCAGCTCATAAACCCTATCAACCTATTGGCGCTGCAAAAAAGAAGGCTATAAAAACCAAAAAAGTACATGGACGAAGGATATGTTTAGACCTTGGCAAGAGAAGAGTGAACACTGAAGTAGATGGACAGCAAGTCTACTACGTTACCCACCTGTTGCCTAGACACGGGCACTTCCAAAAAAAAAAAACCGCCGTCAACGCGTCAGTTGAGACTTAACAGTGTGGCTTCGATCTGGATCTTCATTAAATCTTGGGGAAGTCCATGATAAGTGAATCGACACACTCCACATCATTAGCGATTTCAAAGCAAATTTTTGTACCGCGAAATCGGCTTCTTGTTAGCTTTCAAGATCCTTTACCATCACCATGCTTTAATATAAGCATGGTGATACCGTCTGGGTCCGTGGATTTGTAGGCTATGCCAGCATGTATTGACTGTTGGATATCCATTATCACATTTCTTAAGACCAGTGGCTGGATATTTGAATGAAGGTTTCTCGAGCCGCTATAGCCAAAAATATAATGAAAGTAAGTTCAAAATTTAAGACAAGAGACTAAGGCAAACTCGCTGTCTCTTGAAGAGGCACATATTTAAAGTATCTGAAATTGTTTATAGATTTCACCTCCGATTCTTTTAAGACCCATTCGATAATATTCAGGTATCGGATTACTGAATCACAGATCCATCCATTCCTGCCGAATAGAACCAATTTTTTTTTTTAATTTAATTATCGACTGCAGTGTTCTAACCCGTGCTTAGACGTTAGCTATCTGTATATAAAAGTAAGCAGCCCCTCCCAGGTCTTATGTGCAGTGTTACAACTAAAATTGTTACCATACAAAGTCTGTGGAAACAGTTCTAAACGATCTCAGAAGTAAAATTAATGTGGTATTAGTTTTAAAGAGCCCACTCTGTGAATCGTTGTTGACGTTGAGAAAGCCTTTTGTGGACGTTTGGGAAGCTCGTTTCTAAAAGGAGTAAACCTATTCGACTACACTGGAGCCTCACTGTAAATAATTTATTTCTGAGAATAAAATCTAATTGTTGCCAAGTCATTGCTTAACACTAAACTCCATGGGACCTGTTGCAAAATGCCTTAAATTCCATACTCTTACCTGCAGAGTGACTAGATAGTGGAACGATAACGAGTCACTGTCTGATGGGGTTACAAGAAGAATTGGTTCTTTTTTCAGTGACCTGCTGCAGCTGAAACAAGAAATCGAGGATCAACCTACGTCGAGTGCACATTAGATCTAAGGAAGTTAAACACATGCTGCGCCATGTCAAAGAACCCGAAAGTGTGATGTCTGTCTTGAGAGGAGGACACCAACCCCAATCTAACATAATAACTTTAGGGTATCTTACATATTGCGCGATTTGATCTTACCAATGCGCCTTTATGCCTGGTTATTCTACGACAGATACCTAAAATTCTGGAGAAAATTCATGAGATTTGTTACTTAAGATCTATTTTTCGGTTTCAAACCAGCTCGTGACAGCGGGAAAGGATCTGCCTGTATGCTGCTATGCTTGAGTAGGACTTCTCTCCACAGTTTCTGTGGCTTCGAAATACCGACGCTGAGCAACACCAACAGCTGTCTGAGGGTTGGAAAATACCTTTCCTGGTAATTAAAGCTCAACTTCATCGCTGTTAAGGTCGTGTTATGCGAGTGAATAAAGACGTGCCTACACCCAGACGATGTTCATACCAGCTGAGTTGGAAAAAATAGGTGGAGGACGGCTTGGGCTTCATTGATATCCTTGACTATCGAAATTATGAATCAACAAGCTTTATTCTACAGGTCGCCATAAGCATCCCCATTTATAATTCTCAACCATGATGCCCCTCCTTTCTTAGCTCGTATGACAACTAATTAAACAATTTGAATCACTTAGATAGTCAGCCCAATTCTCACTGTGTATTCAAAAGAGTTAAAAATAAAGTTGAGAAATAAGCAACAACAAAGGTGGCACACAAAAGCTAAGAGCTTTATATGAAAACAACGGAAAGAAACATGCAACAAAGCGGAGAAAAAAAAAATGTCCATCAAATGTTACAACAATAATTATTACTACAACAATAGCAAAGGAGCAATGGTGCAACAAAATGAAAGTAACAATGTTTTTAGTAAGTGAAGTGCAATGTCTGAACGCGAAACAAAATATTTAATGGCAAGAAAAACAATTACAAACACCCGAGGAGTTCGCGCTACAAAGTGTGTGCCACACACGCGTTGAAGGGGGCCAGAAAAGTGTACGTGGAAATGTAGTTATGATGGTAACAAAAGTTAAAGCAAAAACTACAACTATAACAATTACAACTACAATAAAAACAATGTTGACTGCAAATGCAATAGAAATAAAGTAAGGGAGTCTAAGTTCAATCTAATATATAAATATAGTAATATACTCAGATGTAAGCTTTAGCAACTAAGCTGAAGCTATTTTATCCGTGACAGTAGACTTTCTCTGGTTGAGTTCCGATGTGTTTGAGAACCTTATTACTATAGCTTATGAGGTGGGCTTTGTCGAAGGCTGAGGTAAAGCTCAGTCTGCCCAAGTTATAGTAGATGTCTCACAAGCCCCCACTAAATAATTGCATGAGAATAGTGTTGTTGTTGTTTTAGCAACAAAAACACTCTCCGAAGGTTTTAGGAAGTTTTGTCGAAAGTGAAAGTCCTTTGACGGCTATAAATTCGGCACGCTCCGGTACTCTCTTGCGGTACATACCCGACCAGTGGAACCTTCTAGGTCACCTACTTCTTCCGTAAGAGAGGGTAATGATGGGTAATGAGAGCCATCATATCCGTAGATCAACCAGCAAGTTGCACATTATTACCTTTGTGCAGTTTAGTCGCCTCTTACGACAGGTATGCCTACCTTTGTCATATTCTAACTCCCTAAACCGAAGAGGGTATGATAATAACGCGTTAAGATCGAACACACACCGCCTGAGGCTTCAGGAGGGCAACCGCTTTTCGTTAGCGCAGAGTGAGGTGGCGAGATGGAGAGGTATATATGCGCGGAGAGAGTGGTTGAGAGCGGATGGTATCGGATATCCCATTCTATTGTGAAGCGACCAGCAATCAACAACGATGGAGCGACAGTAGCTCGCGAAGACAGCCACAGAACGATTGAATGGTGGTAGGTGGAAGATAGGCGGAACGAAGCAAGAGAAGGTGGCATCAGGGTAGTGAAAGAGCCACGGTGGGGGCGTACCAGTATGGGGTGGTGTTGCGGTGCTGATTACCTTGAAAGCGGGGGGCGATGATTGTTTCGGGGCAAGTCACTTAGAATGAGACTAAGATGACTGGCTAGAGTGATGGCTCTGTCGCTGGACACCATTACCTCCATATGCACTTGCTAAAAAGTAGTTGTTTAAATAAAGGACCTAGGTATGTCAACTTGCAGTTCGATGTGCGAACTGAGGGGAAGTACACGCTGATACCCAGACGCTAAGTAAAGGGTCGGGGAACTTAGCAAGTCAACCGAGCACCATTCATGAAGAAGACCGTACGTGCTTAGGCTAATCCATGGATTATCAGTAGTCTTACCTAAGATTGATAGTCTAGCAAAATGAATATACTCTGTAACAGACCTGCTAAGTAATGATTACTAATCGTAATGGTTAGCGGCTTTATGGATTATTTTCAGAAAGCCTAGCTATGATTGATTACCCCATTGTTTTTATTTTAAAAAATTATTTAAAAAAAATCAAAAACAATTATTTTGGATTACTTTTGTTTATTTTTGATTGTTTTTGGTATTGCTGCATACAAACATAAGCACATGCGTAAAACTAATCAAAACAAAAAACTCTCCAAAAAAATTAAAATGATCAAAAATAATCAAAAAATCTAAAATAAACAAAAGTTCTCAAAGGCATTAAAAAAATGTTTTATTGATTTTGATAATTTTTGCTTTTTTTTTAATTATTTTGGATCATATTTTTTGTTTTTTTCTTCATTACTTTTCGTTTTTTTTTCAATGGTAATCAATTAATAATTGCGTATTTTCGACAACAATTAAAATAATCATTATTGATTGAAAGAGCTATCCAATCTATTGATTACTCAATTTTAGTTGATTACTTTTGATTATTTTTGATTGTTTTTTATTACAATTTCGTAATATTTTCGGCCTTTATTAATAAATAATATTGAATTTTCGAGCTCTAGGCCACCAATGTGTCTTTACACAACAAATAAAACCAATTGCAAATAGCTTTATATATGCATATATATTTCGACCAGGTGCACTCAAGAGTTCCTGAAGATGAATTTAGAATAAATTCGAAATATCGACGAAATATATGGCAATCAATTAATAATTGCGTATTTTCGACAACAATTAAAATAATCATTATTGATTGAAAGAGCCATCCAATCAATTGATTACTCAATTCTAGTGGGAATTTAACAGGTCTGCTGTGTAGGCTATGCTCAGCTGGGTATAAAAAATCGCATAGAAGTTACAAGGTGAAATTGCCGATTGGAAAGGCGCGGACTCATGCAGCACACATGCGTGCCCTGCTCTAATGGCGCACTTTTGTAGACGCAACCTACAGCCTTTCGCCAGTCGTTGTTCGCTATTTGTCTCTTTACAGCTTACATCCAACGCTGAGCTTTAGTAGCTATGTCGCGTGTAATGGCTTGGATTATGAGGCAATTAGAGAGTTCAGGTAAAAGTTGGCTCACAACAGTCTTCATTTTCTCGTTACTTGATTTTTTCCTTAAACTCAAACTATAGTATGTATTTGTTGTAAAAATGTGGTAGCGCAGTGTTTCCGTTATGGAAATTGATTTTAAATGACAGTGCGTGATAGAGCTTGCAAGTCTAATTCGCATATAGAAACTTTTAGTGAGCTAAATGGTTAATGTTCAATTCGAGCGTTAAGGATCCTGGCAGGCTTTGTTGATTAAGTTATTGCAATAACTGTCGCTTATTGCATGAGATAAGTATATGAACCCAAAAGCATAGTATCCTTTGAGAGCGCTTAATTTTGTAGTGTAGGATCTTGTGTGTATAGACCATAATCTGTTTTAAATTTGGTAGAGGAATCTCAACCAATGTCTTACGCATATAGCTACTACTTTTTCCATCCCAAGTTAGATACTTGCCTCATCTCTCACAAAAATATATAGCGTGCCATCGCCCACATTTCCAAATTTCTATATATCTTCATGAAAGGGAATATGTATCCAAATTTCATTAATCTGAATAAAACAAATCCTGAATGCAGAAATTCGGCTTTCTATTTATTACCCGACGGGCACCGCCCAGTTTTCCAAAAATCGAAATAGACACTATTCTATCCTGGGATTATTCGGCCATAATTTGTTGTCTTGTGTCAGGATATTGATATTTCCGCTTGGTCATAGGAGGAAAATGTATCGCAGATTCCATCGTCATTGTCTGTGGGATTGAGTTAATCACTTCCTTCGGCTGACGGCAATAACAAGAAGTATTCCCTTTCTCCGCTGGAAAGCTCATGGGTAGTAAAATTTTTGGTTATTATTTCTATCATCTAGCATCTCAAACTCCTTGCGCTCTCGCTGGAAACCACGGAGGGTACCTCCGTTCAATTTATCCATGCCGTTGAGTTTAAGTATTTGAGAAGCTCCGTCAAAAAACAACACACACAAACGCACACAGACGGCGCTCCGCCTTTCCATTTCGGGGTGCGATTAAAACTGAAATTTCGAATTTTTGAACTTGCCATCTTTCCAATCCTTCCTACAAGAAAAGGGAAATGTTTGTTTATCGACATAGATAAGTTTTACCAAAGGTTTTCATCACCTCTTTTAGCCCAGTTAGGCTCAGCTCAATTTTTGATGAACACTCGACCTTATATTAGTAGTACCACAATTTGCCAGATGGCCTAAGCTCAACCAGCACAATCTTACTTAATCTAACTTAACTTCAATGGAAAGATTTCGCCTGTACGATTAATCATCTCCCAAACGAAGGAGGCTAAATCTTGTGACTGTAGCACCGAAGGCAGTTGAGGTATCGATGTTTGGGTGAATGTTACCAGCCTCTGTTTGTTTGGAATGGTCAGGGGGCTGGTCTGTCTGTCATAAGGTTGCGATTTGACCTGATCACATCCAACCTTCTGTGTTATTTCCATTTCATGATCCCTTTAATATTTTAAGAAGCGAAGAAAGTGGGTCTTGCAGTGAACGAGGAATCGGCACACTTGCGCCTTTGCTGCCACGTCACTGTTAATAATTACAAATTTCAAACTGTGCGGGGCTTCATCTGTTTGGGAACCAGCGTTAACACCGAAAGTAATTTTAGTCGAAAAATTCAAAGGAGAATCACTCTTGCCAACAAGTGGTACTTTAGAGAAGACAACTGTAAAATAAAGTCGTCTCACGACGGACCAAGATCACACTATATAAGACTCTCACCATACCTGTCCGTACGGCTCGGAATCATGGACAGTATCGAGAGAAGATGAGTTTGCCCGTGGAGTATTCTAGAGAAAGTTCTTCGGAAAATGTGTGTTCCTTCCCGTGTTGCCAATGGCGAGTTTCGAATGCAATTTAACGATGAGCCGTACAAGGTTTACACAAATCTGACCATAGTGCAGCGCGTAAAAGTTCAAAGGCTCTGCTGGCTGGGTCATGTTACTCAAAGAAGCTCCACCCCATAAGGGTTTCCTATCGACATCCGAATTCGGCAGCAGAGAAAGGGGGACGCTTCAAATAAAATGGAAAAAAAAGAGGTAGATGATGACTCAAACTCCCTTGGTGTTTACAATTGTCGACAGGTAGCGATGAAGAGGTAGCGATGAAGAGGAAGGCCAGAATCGCCTAGGCGGTTAAGCGCCAATAAATGATGATGATGTTAAATATGTTCAGAGTGCCAAAGGTGGAGGAGAAGGTCAGCAAGCTGCACATAACTTTTTTCGGCACCTCGTAGCTCTACTCCTCTACATCGACACTGAAGTTGATGTCTGAAGGTTCGATAGGCTCTTTGCCCTGCCTCACAAAGCCATAAGCCAGCCGTGCAGTGGCATCTTCAAAATCAAAGAAGGATACCCCACCTGAGAGTTTGGTTTCTTTTATTTCCATTGGAAATGTGTTCTAGAGGTCCACAAATGGCATGGACAACCAAACGACCCAGCGCTCCACACGCTTATCTAGAATATCAGATGAAATATATTCTTGAGATAAGTATGGCACTTGCGAAATGTTGTGAAAGGTCAAAGTTTTATAGGGGTTAATTAAACATAATTTAAGTAGTATTAAAAGTGAGTTGTTTTAATTTAAAAGTGAGTTTCAAATAGCGTTCAGTACAAACCCCAGTCTGAGCACAAAATATTCCATATTTACACACACGGGTATGCATTTCAGAGCTTATAAGTAATTGATTACATAAATTAGTCGTCCTCTCCTTCAAGAAAAAAAAAACTACATAGTAACCACATGCAACACATGTAACCAAATCGTCCCTCACTCAATAAACTAAGAAAAAAATAACCCAAATCAAAAGGACGTGCTCACATTTACGAACGGTTAACCACAAAGAGCCGCACATCCGCCGGTAGACAATTTTAATAGCACGAGCGCTTACAAAACGTTTCGATGCCGGCGCGCAACGGATCAAGCATTTCACGCCCCTACTATTACTCGGTGCGTTTATATGCACAAGCTGGTCGTAAAACATTGAGCTGTGCCAGCGGCTGGCAGGCAATACAAGCTTTGCTCAAGCTCCATAAAAAACGGCCGGTTTATTACTGCATAGCAAAAATCATAAATTAATTTTTTGTGCATAGCGCAAGTGGCCGTTTTAGTAAAAATCCGGCAAAATCATGCAGATAGCGCGTCGCAAATGGTCGAAACCGCATTGAGCCGTTCAAGCCGCGTAGCACACACGAACTTAGTTGTGTAGCTTGTGGCAGCGCTGAAAGCATTTTTTTAACGGGGCAAAGGTGGTAAAGGCACACAGCTGCCAGTTGCCTAAAAAATACTTAACCCACAAGAAAAAAAGGGAATGCGAATGTAGGGTTGAAAGTATACAAACAAAGCGGGAAGGCAAGCTTACGCACAGTAGAGTATTTGAATGATTTGTGTGGGTAAAATAGTTTTTTCAAGATTTTCAGTTGTTTACTGACCACTTCGACGCTTTATAAAATTTTCTTTTCCTTGCCTTAGAAAAAATTTTTTTTTATTGAAAACAAGAAAAAACTAAGCAAGCAGAAAAAAAATAACTGCGATGCCACTATTATCATACCATTGCCATACCACTGCTATACTATTTCCACACTTTTACCATACCATTACCACACGATTACCATACCATTACAATACCATTAATATACTACTATCATACCATTATCACACCATCAACATACCATTACCATACATTTACCATACCATTACCATACTATTACCATACCATTACCTTACCATTGCCACACTATAACCATACCACTAAAATCCTATTACGATACCACTACCACACTATTACCATTCCATTACCATAACATTACTATACCATTGAATAGAAACCAACAAAAAATTAAGCAAGCAGAAAAAAAAATAATAGCTGCGATGCCACTATCACCATACCATTACCATATCATTACCATATAATGGCCACACCATTACCAAACTATTACCATACCATTGCCATACCATTTCCATACCATTACCATACCATTACTATACCATTACCATACTATTACCATACTATTACCATACTATTACCATACTATTACCATACCATTACCATACTATTACCATACCATTATCATACTATTACCATACCATAACCATACCACCGTGGGGTGGAGGTAGCGTTACCGGCGTACCACACCGAAGGTTCAAGGCTCGAGTCCTGGGATAGGTGACATCAAAAGTGGTTTGAACAAGTTTTTTCACAAGTGGGTCGCCTCTCGGCAGTGGTTTGGCAAACTCTCCGAGTGTGGAAGGCTTCAAAAAATTCAAATAGGCACATCACAAATTGGAAGAGAACCTCGGCTCAAAAATCTTTTTTACTTTTTGCAAATCGCGCCATACATTTACTTTACGCGTTTACCACACCATTACCATAGCATGTACCATATCATAACCATACCAATACTATATCCGCGAAAGTTTGGGAAGCGTTATGGGAATGAACATTCCTTTGCTACAATGAAACCTGTACTAGAACGTTCCTGTACTAGCCCCAACGAAATTTAGTCAGCTCTGATGACAGACCTCAAAGCAGGTTCTTAGCCCCTAGCCAGCTGTTTAAACATCTGTGGTAATCTATAAAACCTTATTAATTATCGATGAAACGGGTGTAAAGCGTCGAGAACGTTTACAGTACAGGTTTTGCTTTGATAATTATTCTAATGGTTGTGGTAATTTTACATGCTTTGTATGGTTGTGGTTAATATTATGGTTATGTTTAGGTTTTTGGTTATTCTTGTGGTTATGGTTATGAATATGAGTATGGTTACCCAATCCCATTTTCTCCGCTTCTTTTTCTAATTTGGAGTAAGCAGAATTTACGGTGCGGTTGTTGAGGCCAATGATATCAATATCGTCAGCATATGTCAACAGTTGCACACTTTTATAAAATATTGTTCCAGCGCGGTTAAGTTCTGCAGCTTGTATTATTTCCTCCAGCATTAAATTAAAGAAATCGCACGATAGGGCGTCACCCTGTCTGAAACCTCGTTTAGTTTCGAAATTATTATGATTATGGTTATGATTACGGCTATGTTAAGGTTTGTAAATATGTTTGTTGTTATCATATTGGGTTTACCTATTTTTATGGTTATAGTTACCATTGCCTTTACGGTTACGGTTAAGTTTATTTTAATAATTATAGTTTTGGAAAAAATTGAGGTTATGGATACTTTACTCTTTTTTATCTCTACATATAATAAAATTGTAACAAATTGATATCTGTACATTGCAAGATCATTATTAAGCTAATAAAAGCTAATTCAACAGTTTTGAGAATTTTTGTCTGTCTCTATGTTTAGTCGCGCATCACTCAACAACGTAGAAAGTAACCCTTATTTCGATTACTCGACCTGTTTCGGAGATATAGACCAAGGTGAACCAAAATGTGTTAGCATAACATGGGTATCAAACGAGAAGGTGCTAATGAGTGCTGCAATAAGCGATGTAATTAAGGGATATATAGCTAATAAAATCGGACTCCGTCTAAGCTGTAATTTTTTGCGTACTTTCATTTACGAAAGATGTTCTTTTGACGGCGCAAATCCTGAAAATACCTCACAGTGCACCGAATAAAAAAGAAAAAAATAAAAAATTTGTAATCATTTAAAAGTGCACCAAGCAACAGAAAACAACAACAACACCTAAAACTTATAAAGTGAACGCTAAAGCCTGCAATTGCTGTGTAGTAGATGTATATTAAGGCCTCCGTTGAACTTGGTCAGTGTGGCTTCTCAAAGGACAGGAGATAAGTACGAGTAACGACTAAAACCACATAGCTATTTAGCAATTTCTCATTGGTACACGATGCTTCGACTTGCCGGCTCTGTTCTCCTATGGCATTTATTTACTTTCGAAAACCTAAAATTTTTCTCGCCATTCATTCGCAAGCCCCTTTGTTTCCCTCAATTCATTTATCATGCCTTTCATGAACATGAAATGATATTATAAATTTGGTCCGATGTTTGTAAGTATGAGAAGAAGAAGAGATAGACTCACCAATAAGTATACCGAAATGATCAGGGCGATGAGCTGAGTTGATTTAGCCATGTCCGTCCGTCTGTTTGTTTGAACGCAAACTAGTCCCTCAGTTTTACAGATATCTCGACGAAATTTGGTAAGAGGCAGCTATTTTGTAAATCATCAATCATTTGTCAGAACCAACATGATCGGACCAATACAATCGATAGTTCCGATAAATGGGGTTTGGCCTATAACTGTTGCAATTAAATAGCTAGGAACATAAAATTTTGCAGGTTTGGTACATATTATATATCTAATATGTGTAGTGAAATTCACCCAGATAGGACCAACATAACATATAGCTCCCATATAATCGATAGCTTCGATAAATAGGTTTTGAGCTATAAATTTTGCAATTAAAATGCTAGGAACTTAAAATTTTGCAGGGTTGGTGTTTACTATATATGTAATGTGTGTAGGGAAAATAACCCAAATCGGACCAACATAACATCTAGCTCCCATAGAATCGATTGTTCCGATAAATGGGGTTTGGACTATGTATCTTTAAATTAACAGTTTTGTAGAGTTTGTACTAATTGTGAGTAAGGATGGGGCACTTAAAACCTTGATGCGTATTCATGAGAGGTATAAACACTTCGGCACAGTCGAAGACAACCCTTTCCTTACTTGTTTCCTATTGCATTTGGTGGGCCGGTTTGCTTCCATGAAATAATAAATAAAAATTCATTTTTTTTAAATGCGAATTTTTTTTGGGTTTTATTTTTAATTTGGGTTTTTAAATTTTAATATTTATTTGTGGTTTTTAGCCTGTAACAAGAAGCAACCATTCAAAATATAAAATACGAAGACTCGCCGAGCAGTGAAATAAAATATGCGTTACAGTTAAACCGCAACAATGTGGAGTGTGCAACATTTGTTCCAACTCTGTGGCAAATATTGGACGGAAGTGCGGTTGGTTGAAGTTTTTTATGTACTTCACCGCCATTTATTAAGCGCCTTTAGTGAAATTTTTGAATAAGTTTATTTAAATAAAACAAACTGCATGAAACTAAGCAAGCACATAGGAAAAGCTATTCGTAGGCGAGGTCAAAAACAATTGCAAAGGGGAAGTCAATCATTTTTGTTTAATTTAAATAATACAAGGTGGCGCAAAAGTAATCCTCCTATCAGAAAATGCTATAAATTTTGCGATTGGCCCCTAAAGTCAGTTCTGTTTTGGCATTTGTGTAGTAAACACATGCGAAATACACGTTAATAAACAATGTTACACTACACTGCTCCAGAACGCGGAATATTGCTGACTATTTATTTGACCAATAATCGGTCGGGGCCAAACGGTTACTGTGAATGGTGAGCGCTACAGAGCAATGAACAACGAGTTCTTTTTGCCGCAACTTGATGAATTGGGATTGGAAAACATGTGGTTCCAACAAGACGGTGCAACAGCACACACTCTCGTATTGGTTGTCCATGGAGTATTCAGAAGCAAAGAAATGGATTACTCCAAGATGGAGTAGGTGATCCAATCCTAGGACTTGCCATGTAAATTGAATCATCTCTTTTATATTAAGGAGCATAAGTGTTGGAGTACTCTGATCCTTCTACGGGGTAGTTCCGGTTTTTCAGGGATTAAGCAAGCAAACACTTGAGCAATCATGTAAGTTTAATTAATGATGCAAACAGTATTTAAAAAAACAAAATAATTGATTATTCAATAAGAGTATTCAACACAGTAGTTTTGTTTTTGTATTTTTTGTGGTTAGGTTCTTGTGAATTGAAATAAAATAACATAAAATAAAATACTATAAGGAAAGAAAAGAAAAGAAAGAAAAGAAAGAAAAGAAAAGAAAAGAAAAGAATAGAAAAGAAAAGGAAAGGAAAGGAAAGGAAAGGAAAGGAAAGTAAAGGAAAGGAATGAAAAAGAAAGGAAAGGAATGGAAAGGAAAGGATATGCAAGAAAACGAGACAATAAATAGAAAACAACAAAAAAAAAAAAACCGAGACTCCAGAGAGAAGAGGAAATCAAAGAAAATGAAAATATACTCAAGGAAAGGAACAGCAGAGAAAGGAAGGAAAAGAGCTTCGCAAGATTATTGAGTCAGCATCAGCTGCTTTATCCCAGCAGGAAGAATACCTGATATTCGTTCCGATTTTGGCAAAAGAACGTTACCAAGTACGTCTCATTAGTCCCGAATATCCTCGAATAAAGGATCTCAACGCAGATATTGAACGGACGGCCAATAACATTACTTGACTAAGTGGAAACGACATCTTGAGATGTGCAACCTTTCCGTTGCTGATAGGGACGTCACTGTCTGCGATGTTAAGGAAGCCATAATGAAGGCTAAGCGTCAACATTAATTGGACTCGACTGTGTTGCCATGAAGATGTTGAAACACCTTGGCCACAAGGCACAGAGTTAATTAGCGGCTTTTTTAAACATCTCTATAAGCTCTAGGGCTCCACACTTTAAACCTCGGAATGGTGTCATCCGATATATCTTCAGTCGTCGGCTTCGAAGTTACTAGAGATAATAGTACTCCCCTACTACATTGAAAATCTGCACTTGACCAACCATCAATATGGCTTCCGAAAACACTGCAGTGTAACCATCGTTCTAAACACCATTAGCATACAAATCCACAGTTGTTTGAACTAACACCCTCCAAACCACAGGACTAGCGCTCCTTGCAGACCATAAGGCTGGACCGCTTCACTACTTCTAGGGATGGCAAGCGTCAGTCGTATTCAGAGACTCAACATCTTAACCAAGAAGAATTAGACAGGGCGTGCAACAGACGGTGCCCTAGCCGCCAATTGGTTAAATTTCTACGCATCGAGGTTTCCCCCTCCACCAGAGGGAGTCCCTATAGTCTCTTGATCTAACGACTGTAAAATTATGGCCTCGGGCAATGTGCCCTCAAGTGACGAACTCTGTATAATGATCAATAGTTATCTCCACGACCATTCCACTTCACCGAGAAAAAACTGACGCTATCTCCGACTAAACTGAAGGCGAACCTCTTTACGACGTGGCATGCGCAGATGAGGCAACCACTCTAAAATTTTGGGTGTGACGTTTGACAACGGAATTACCTTCGCTAATCACGCCATCGCAATCTCAAAGGTACAGGACCGCAAAAAGACCCTCAAGTGACTAGCCGGTAGCACTTGGAGAGAAGATAAAGGAACTTTGATTGCTTCATATACGGCTATTGGCCGACCGGTTATTGATTACGGTGCGCCGATATGGTCGCCCAATCTTGCTGACACCAATAAGAGGAAGTTGGAAGTCTACCAAAGCACATCCTCATAAGATGATGAGCATCATATTACCCAGCTGTTGATATCCGTAACCACAGACGGGATCTGAATTTGTTCATACGGAGCCAGTAGATACGTCCTTTAGATCTCTTCCCGAGAGTAGCGTCCTTCCAAGGGATACTAGAGTTATACTGGTACAACCTCGGTCTGGAGACTGTAACAGGTTAAACTCTTACTTATCTACGCACCCATACAAACCGGGGGGATTGGTGCAAGACGGTGTTAGTTTTAGTGCTGCTTCAAGTCCCACACTGAATCTTAATGTCTCTATATCGTGGGCTACTGTGATGTTTCTTTCAGGTTAACTTTCAATAGACACATGAGCTCAGTTAGCGTAGGTAAGAGTTTCATCCAATCTAAGTTGAGATATAGTACTTAGGGCATCCTTAGTTAGAAAGCGAATTGACGAAACATGGTACTAGAGCACCAATAGCTCTTTATGTTGGATCAGAGCTTATGAACTTAACAAAAGCTGTGTAGAAATTAAATAGTAATGCGGATAGGCGACCATCTTTGTCTGGTTAAGTTTTTCTTGCCTTAGCTGGCTAGATTGTGACCACAGTTCCTTGCTGACTTTCAAACAGTTTGCAGTCCTCGTTTTTATTCTCAAGAGTAACGATATGCCCTCTAGGTCTATTGTGGCGTGGTTGGATATATGGGTGGGCTTTTGATAGGTCGACCGGTATGAGGGTTATCCTGTTATAAGAATGTTTTTGGTAGCGCAGAATATTTATCTATATTCGTGGTTAAATAGGTGAGTAGAGTGATCTCTGGTGTCTACGCTCAAAGCGAAAAAAGGCAAAGCGATCTATATGTAGTCGGAAGATGGAACACAGATGCTAGTTCTGGAAACCCTCTGACATGCGACAAATTTTCTAATAACATTGCAGTCGAGCACAGTTGGACGTCATTTAAGGCGGAATGGACGTTGTCTTCCTATAAAGTAATTTAATTATAGCTCTAGTGGTTTGGATAATACTTCAGTATGATGCAATTTACGTATTACAACCCAACTACTGAGTGGAAGTATTCATTTTAAAATATCAGTATTTTGGTCCTGCCAAACAATAGGTCAGTTAACTGCTTTTACTTAGCTTTGCAGCTGCCAATTGAAATCCGAGACAATTGCTGTTAAATTCGTAGGCGTTGCATATAAATTCCATCTAATTTACAACACAGTTTAGCAGCTATAATTATCAGACATCACGAGCCTCCGCAGCGTTGATTGCCATCTCCATTGACGTTGAAGCTTTCTAAAACAAGTTGGATGCGTTTCACACAGAAGAGTTGCTGAGCAGCTGCTACTCGCCGGCTTTCTTTTTTGGCTTCTAATTTAATTTACAACTTTGCCATTTAGCAACTTGAAGATATAGTACGGCTGACTTTGAGGTTGTTGCAAACAACCTGCGGCAATTAAACAAAAACAAGGCGTAAAAGAAGCAGCAACAAAATGCAAAAGTTCTGTACGACTATTGCTCTTCTTGCGAAAACTTTCTTGGCTTTGAGGGAAGTTAGATGCGCACCACCACTAAGCAACACCGAAACATCAAGATAGCAACAACACTCACAACGTCTCGGTTAGGCAACCGAAATGCGCAGTTTGGTATTGCAATTTTAATTAGTTGTTGACTCTTACATATATACATTATGTTTCATATATTGTTGCTATAAATTTCTTATTTACCAATCTTCGGTGGTCGGCAACTGGCCAAGGCGGCGGGATGAAATCGAGCATTTCAACGGCAGTTAATGCAATTTAATTTAGCAGAAATAATTTAAAACTTGGCAACTTTGGGCGATTGCTACTTGGTATGTCCAAATGTATATTAAGGTGTGCCTTATTGTGGAGACAAGTTTGATATGAGCTAAAAAGCAAGATCAACTCTAGAAATATACAACACTATATATAATAAAATTATAACAGGTCGATGAATACACATTGCAAATATATTCAAGAAAAATTGATAGTACGGTTAACAATTTAGCCAAAAAAGTTTAAATCAACAGTTTTTTGTATATTTGTCTGTCTGTGTGTATGTTTGAACGCGCATCAGTCAAAAACTGCATAATAGAATAGCATAAAACATTCACCGTTGTATAATTAGACGTCCAACCTAAAATATGAGATATCGCTTATTTCCATGACTCTGACGGTTTCGAAGTTATTTACCGATATGTAGACTATGGTGACCTAAAATGTCTTAGAACAATAAGTATATTAAAAGGAAGATACTAATAAGTGTTGCAATAAGCGATGTGATTAATTCCATATCTCAACTGAAACTTGATTAAATCAAAACTTGTACGACAACGAATTCCGCAAATCGAATTTACTCAAGGTGTTTGGGAAGGATCGGCACAATGTAAAAACTGGCTGTTTGTTGGAAAGCGTTATATTAAATGCCTTGCGGCGAACTTTCAGATCTTTCAAACTTAACCTAAAAGATACCGATACTCTCCTGTATCCATTGTGTGTCTGCATTAAAGGCTAGTCAACGTTTGACTCGTTGTATCTCGTCGGTTCTTATAATCTACAAAATAGTTCGATCGACATTTACAAAGCGCATACCGTCAACATCACAGAGATTGTATTGAATTAATTGGCTGGCAATAAAATTTACGTCCTAGGCGATTTGAACCTGCGGAATATAGTTAGGTGCGGAAGTTATTTCAAACTCAGCCTTATGTCAACGAAAGTTATAGCTTTACATGGAACTTATTTTATTGATAATGTCTTAAGTCTTGATTTGTTTCAATTAAATAGTTATAATAATAAGCTTGATAGAATTCTTGATCACTAATCTAATTAATTTAACCATTGCGGAATGCCTTTCCCCAATTTCACCTGCAGATCGACACCATTGTGTTTAAAGGTTGAATTATATGTTCAATTCGAAGGTCGAATTTCCCTCAAGTTCAACTCTTGCGATTTTCAAAGTACTTTGGTTTCTCTGTTGTCTTTGACAAGGCATCAACGAGATTTGTTCTGTCATATTTGGAAATATTTTTATTGTAAGTTCCATATACATTTTTTCTATCGATGATCTCGATACTTAAAAAAATTGTTGACATCTTGTTCATTAATCGGACGTGACCTACTGTCTACCTTGGATAACGTTATCGAGGGCATAAATAGTTTTAAAAACTCGTCTCAGACAGATCGTTAAGGTCTTAGCACTTTGCTTCTGAAAGTTGTCTTGCATTTGTCGCCCCCCTGAAATTCTAGAGTTAGCAACTATAAGCCAATTTCTAAGTCGCATATCGTGGAGACCGATTTACGACTCTGCGGTGTCTCCAATTGGCGCAACGAATAAATGACTGGCGAGCTATGTTGGATGATCAAAATCGCCCAGACGGTTAGATCACCATTTAAAGAAAAAGTTATCATTTCTAAACTGGTTATCAAGGAAATTATGTAATTTGTTGTTAAAATTTGGTTATAACCAAACCTGCCTGGTTTCGTTGCTGTGCGCTCTAAAGTCAAAAATCTAGCCTTGTTTAGTGAATACTACTTTGATGCGTTTTCATCTATCCAACAAGTGGATTGCATCTGCACTGATTGCTCCATAGCCTTTGATAATGTATCTCATAAAATGTTATTACAAGAGCTTGCTGCCCTGGGATTTCATTGTATATTTCTCAAATGGCTGCACATCTTCCTAAGTAATAGGTGCTGCATGGTCTCGATTGAGGATGTATCCTCCCATATTTTTACTGCCACCTCAGTTGTTCCTCAAGGTTGTATTCTGCTATATAGCTTATTCATTAATGATATTGGCAGTCTCTGCGGAGTTTCTTCTCTCTGCTGATTACCTAAAAGTGTTTCCCATAATAAAAAATGCTGAGGATGCACTGTGCATCGAGCAATACTTAAATAGGTTAGCTCTCTGGTGCCTCATCTCAACATTAAAAAGTGCTCTCATATCTATGCCTCAAAATGTAGGAATGTGCTAGCAACAACATATAGTGTCTCGGGGGATCCTCTCCACAAGGTATATTAACTTCATTGGCATAACGGTAGTATGTAACGGCAAAAACGCATCGAGATAGATATTGACTTATACATATCAAAATGTTCAGGACGAAAAAAGAAATTGATTATGCCATGTCCGTCCAGCCGTCCGTCTATTAACACGATGACTTGAGTAAATTTTGAGATATCTTAATCAAATTTGGTATTCGGGTTCCTTGGCACTCATCTCCGAGCGCTATTTAAAATGGGCGAAATCGGATGATAGCCACGCCCACCTTTTATATATAGAATATTTTCGAAAATACACAAAAAGTGATTATTCAGTACATAATACACTTATACGGATTAAATTTGGTATGTACATTAAGGCAGAAAATAAATTTTTCAAGAATTTTTTGAAAATGGGTGTGGCACCGCCCACTTTCGATTAAGTCAAATTTAGAAGTATTATTAATCATAACTCAAACACCGTTTAAGATATCGAAACGAAATTCAGCACGCAGGTTTCCAAGTATGCAAGGAATGTTCGAGGAAAAAGTGGGCGAAATCGGTTAAGGTCCACGCCCACTTTTATATGAAAGATTTTTGGAAATAATCATTTAAATACTTAATAGGCAATAACTTTGTGTACAATAGCTTTATGCCATTTCTATTTCACTTTCAAGGTGTCCGTGAGCAAAAATATTCGAAAAGTATAACACCTTTTTATAGTGGATTATACCACAAAACTTTTTATCTCATGACTCCGCCAAAAATTGATTTGTCGAAACGAAATTTGGCGGAAATGTTGTACATATAAAGGTAACTGTTTGTTGTAAAAATGGGCGAAATTTGTTGGGTTTCACGCCCAGTTTTTAACACAGTTCTGAAAATTTTGGTTGTAAAATGTAAAACGCAATATTTCTAAAACCTTGCACGATATATCAATAAGATCTTGCACACATAATATGGGTTTTAAGCAAAACTCGACTGCAAACAAATTTTGTGGATTTTGGGGAAGTAGGTGTGGCGCGGCCCACTTTGCAGCATAAAAATTATGCTATTTCAAAGGCGATTGCTTGTAGTTTCAACTAGATATTTTAATCAAAACTGGTGAGTTGATTTTCAATAGTATGTAGTATACTCCTGCCAAAAATTAGGCAAATCGGACAACACACAAGTAAAATATCCGGGCAAGTTTTTAATACCCCACTGCAATATGGAAGTTATATAGCTATTTTGATTATCATACCATTAATGAACATGAAAGGTTTGTGAGTATGAGAAGAAGAATAGATGGGCCCATCAATAAGTAAACTGAAATGATTAGAACGATGAGCTCAGTCGAATTAGCCATGTTCGTCTCTCCGTCTCTCCCTCTGTCTATTTGAACGCAAATTTTTCAAACAAAAAATGTGCATGAATTGGTGTTTTGAAAAAATGTGGTTAGCAGTGTTTGGTAGGGAACCTATTTATATACAAATAAATTAATTTCCCACTCAGAACTCATAACAAAAGGGTTTTTATTGAAAACAATCAGCTGGCTTTATAATACGAACTGAAAAGTATTAAAATAGACGTGTGTAAATTGGGATGCCCTAATAGCTCATTACTAGGTATATCATGTTCGAATCCATCCGAGCTAAGACCTTCTTACTTGTTTTTTTCTGAAATCCCTAAATCCCTCTGGCCCAATTTTTATAAGTCCTGTGGTCTTCTTATTAATCTGAAGACGTTGGTAATCAGAAAGACGACGCTTTCCCTCCCCTTCATTTTCGGGTTATTAGTGCTGGCATCGATTGTCCCGCTCTGCTGACTTTGATTTATTTTCTAACTCCTACAAGGTCCTTTCGTTCTCTGTACCCTTTTTATATTAAACATACGTCTATCAATTATGCAAGGAATGCTGCGATAGTACGGGCTGTGAGAGAGCTTAACGACATACCAAATTCAAATTTGCTAGATTTTTCTTGAAAGCCTGTTTTTTGTAATTTACCTAACTCTATTTTGTTATAAGGTTTATAGTGTAAGAAGCGTTTTAGTCAGTCAAAAATAAATCACCACAAAGTTCGCCAGTGGTGTGAAGGTTGTATATACTTTTTCAGAATAAATAAATTTCCATTGCATGTAGCATGCTTCGGCATTAGAAAGTTCAAAAATATCTTGTGACACCAAATGCACATTTGTATAAAAAGGGTTAAAGCCAGGCGCACACAATGCACAAGAGGCAAAACGAATTTACCAAA
Source organism: Merzomyia westermanni (assembly GCA_949987695.1). NCBI lineage: Eukaryota > Metazoa > Arthropoda > Insecta > Diptera > Tephritidae > Merzomyia > Merzomyia westermanni. The sequence continues at coordinate 48,593,231 of OX465289.1, read as the reverse complement.
AGCCTTTTGTATCGACATTCAAATATAAAAATGCAAATAAACGAGTGCATTGTTTGACAGCAAAAATTTCAATTTAACCGTCAGCATTGCCATGCATTTGCCAATAGAGGTGGGGTGTGTGCGACAAAGAACCCTGCGGTGTATTGGTTTCGATAGCCAACTTTCGCGCTTTCGCGCTTTCTCTGGCTCCTTGATAATCTCGTGTTCGTGACAAAAGTGTTTCGTGTTTTATTGATTGTTGCATACAAAACAGAGAATGCAATTGCCGCTGGCGTTTGACGACAATGGTGGCATCATTAGCTTAGTACGGAGCTTGGAGTATATGAATCCCAACGAACGACTAACTTCGAATGTGCAAATACAAAGCGCCATAGATTCATGCATGGTTTTAAGGATGTTATTTCAGGGCTCATTCGGCGACAATGCAAAGCTTGCATTCCACGGTCCTTCACAAATGCCAATTAAAGCTTCAAGCGTTATGATGCGGATGATGAGTTGAATGTATTTTGACGTGTTTATTTGGGTTTTGTGGTTAAAGCATTGTTAAATTGGTTTTGTTGATTTTGGTTAATCAAATGCAACGATTTTATGAATTTATGTCAAATTGCGAAATCAAATTGTGCAATGCGTTTCTAGGAATTGTGTAATCGACAGATGCAGAAGCTAGATGGTTGTTTGTCGCATTAATGATTATAGCAAGAAAGTGTTGTTGTTACTATTTCCACAAAATTAGGTTAAAGTGCCTGCCGCAGGGACACACTTAGTCTCGTATCAGAAGGCCTGTTGTGATACCATGTAAAGGCACCTTCTCTTCACGCCATTTTAAAGACCTGATAAAGCCCAGCAGATCATTGTTCTTGTTGTTGTTGTTTTAAGCCACAAAACACTCCCCGAAGGGTTTCAGGAATGTTGTTGGAAGTGACAGTCCTTTGAGGGATATGAACACGGCAAGCTCCGGTACTACCTTGCGGTACTGCCCGACTGACGTGGTAGCGATTTGGTATGACCAATGAACCCTTCTAGGTCATGCCACCTTACGGAGAGAGGAGATGGGTAATTAGAAGTGAGAAGCGTCATATCAACCATTGAGTTGCACGTCATTACCTTTGTGCATAAGCCTCCTCTTACGGCCGGTATGCCTACCTCTAGCATATTCTAACCCCCTAACCCGCAGGAGGGCCTAGTAGGTCATTGATGTCATACTCCGTAATTTGGATGAGGTTGTCCAGAAGGGAAACTCCCACGAAATGGCGTCTGGTGCCGCAAATGAGTTGTTCCACAGTTTTTTCATCTTCGCCATCTTTACAACTCCTGCAGTATCGACAATGGGGCACACCTAGCATCGCTGTGTGCCTCCTATTAAGCCCGTGCCCAGGTAGTACTCCTATTAACTTAGAGTTTTCAGCCCTTTTTTAGGTGTAGACATGACGCTTTCTCTTGGGATCTCTCTTTGGCCAGGTATGCTTGGTTACTCGACACCGTGGGAATTTGTTGTCATCTTTCGTTAGCTTGTCGGTAGTTTTATTCTTTTAGCATTAGTTTGCACCTGACAAAGAATATACCTAAGCGCTCTTTGTCAGAAAGAGGTACGACCAACCGTGGCCAGTGCGAGTGAGAGCTAAGCTATTTGTTGGCGGCTTGACTATCGCTAAAAATAGAGGTATTGCAATTTCCTATCCAAGCCGTGGCTTGCACGATTGCAAAACCATCAGCCTGGAAGACACTGCAATGATCAGGTAGTCTGAAAAAGCGTTATAAGTCGCGGTCTTTTGAAACTACCCCTCCCGCAACTCTCCCTTCCAATTTAGTGCCATCGGCGTGCATGGATATGCTACCTTCTGCAGCGTAACACCAATCTGGCTTCCTCGAATCATCCTTACTGGGGATATTTACGGTGAGGCTGCTATCCGCAGCTCTAGTCGTCGTGCTCCATAAAGACAACTCAAATTGTTTTGAATGCAAGAATAGCCCTTGGTTCGTGTGTCGCAACTAGACGATTCCTTAGATGCAGGGCTGACGTCGACGGTGTTCGGTACCCTTCTATGTCTAGGAAAAAAATATCAAGAATGAGCTGCCCTTTTAATTTTTCACAACTCACCCTAAAATTGGCATCCTTTGAGCAGCTCCCTGCACCTTTACCCGACTGCTCCGGGTGGCTGTTCAACCTAACCCCGGAACAAGACATTGGATCTGTTGCATTTGCTGGAAGAAGATCTGTGTTATAGGGCCTCGTTATTAGTGACTTTAACTCGAGGTTGAAGAACACTAGTTGGCTTAGCTCTGCAGTCTTAAAGCTCTAATCATTTGTAGCTCCAGGTTGCCTTATAAGAATATCCTCTAAAGTGAATTTATTTGAACCAAAACCTTGTGGTAGCCAAATTACGTGCGAAGAAGAAGATGCGCACAGTCGTCGAACATTTGACCTCGTTTATCTCCGAGGTGATTAAGAAAGAGATTCTAGGTCTTAAGCCGATTTCGAAAGGCATCTGTTAAATTTGTTAGCTGATAATCTTTTTATAGCAGAAATACAATTGGAGAGTTGTCGACCGCTTCCGACCCCTTCCGACCATTCAGTATGGTAAACCAGTAGACTATAACCGTACTACGGCGGCTGTCATTCAAGCCGTATACAAAACAGAATTTTTCGACTGTTTTGCTGGTATTGCAAATATATTTCCAGAAAGTTCAGGTGAGTATTACCGATGTTGATAGTTATTGAAGGAAATGGGTACGTATGTCTGATTTTGAGGTTTTCTCACCTTACTTGGCTGTTCTCCAAAAGATGTGCTATATAAGTTTGTTTGCGGGTAAAAAGAGGTCCTGGTTCATAGATCAGCCACCGAGTACGACGCTACCCTTCTGTGGCATCGGAACTTTGCACAGGTCCTTAATAGCAGCGGAATAAACGAGTATTGGGTACATATATCTCTCATTCTGTAATTACCGAAAATAGGAAGGAATCTATGCAATAATGGATGCGACAAAGTCTCGCACTACATTTATCCCCATTGCTAAATAGTGTAAGAGATGATGAACTTGAAAGTCAATTTATGAGGGTGTCTGCAGGTCCCCCTCGATTATGACTAAGGATGAAGGTTACAATTTATAGGTTCGAAAAAAATAATGTGGACTGTAATTAAGGACGGTTTAAGTATTGAGGTAACAAGTTGTCAAAGATGAGTGGGCCTTCAATTGATCTACGATGGACATATTTTTGGCGATTTCAAAGCAGCTTTTTATACTCCCATAAGGGGCTGTGTGAAATGACTTCCAGCAACACTATCGTCTGCATTGAAATTGGGAGCGATAAGAAACAGAGCAACGCTGCTCAGAAGCGTCCATTAGAAGACTACGCAGGATTTTGGTTATTTGATTAGTTAAAGCAATTTCATAAAGCACTTAATGACGGGTTTTTTTGCTATATATCAATCCGATAGCCAGGTACTAGGACCGCTGACGCTGGAATCTTATTCAAATTTGAAATACTTCGTAACCAGCCAAAACAACAGATAAGTATTTTCAATAATTGCTACTTTGGACTGAGTGGATAACTGAGAAGTTGAGTCCTTTCTCGACGAAGTAATATCCCGCTCCATTGGTTGTTGCTAACAATGTTTCACCCTGCCTAATGAGCATGATCATGAGAATCGTCATCAAGCTATTCTAACGCAAGTCCAAGAAAACAAGCAGTTTCAACAGGGTTGGACCAGAGTGATATTGGTGTTCAATTGATCAGTTAATGAGTTATTTAGTATCATGAGGGGACATACCATATGCAGGGAAAGTATTTGATATGTTGGGGTTAAGTCTGGATAAGTAAGATGTTAAGTTACTGCAGTACCTACATCAAAGTTGTGTTAGCGTGCTAGTCTCCCACGGGGGGACACTCTCCTCTTCAGCTATTTCAGGTGTCCATGTCAATAACGCAGTTCAGGGGCCGAGGTCTGGGTGAGATATCTATGGTTTCGCTGTGGAGCTAATTAAGAGCCGGCCTGTGATTATAGGGTTTACGTTGCTCTAGCTGGCTGTTCTTCATCCAATAGACAATAAAAAATGCCTACGTGTTCTCTAACATCTAGAATTATATTCTCCTGATGGAGTTGAGACTCAGATAACTTAAGAAGGTAATAATATTTGCAAACTTCCTCCAGTTGGTGTGAGAAAAATTGGACCGATATGGTAGGCTCAGCGTAATCAAGAACCGGTCAGCCGATAGCCTTGTATGTACCAATTAACGTTTCTTTATCTTTCCGCCAAGTGCTACTGGCACGTGAAGAGAGTCGCCGTTCGTTTAGTCGTAGATAAGGTCAGATTTCGTTACAGGTTGTGGAGATATTTATTGGTCCTCGTACATATTTCGTTAATGGAGGGCCCCATGACAGAAGCCACATTAGAACAGTCGACAGAGTAGGAGGCTATAGAGACTCCCTCGGACTGAAGGGAAAGTCTTGATACATAGAAATTAAAAAACAAAAATTGTGATAAGACAACACCCTGTGGTAGCCCCTGTCTAATTATTCTTCTTTTAGATGTTGAGTCTCTGAATGTTACTGACGCTTGCTGTACGTTGAGTTAGTTAGTGGTTCACCGTTTAACGACGGTAGGCAGCTGTGACTTTAAAGTACATATTTTCAAGGAGCGTGGCGTGATTGACGGTATCAAAGGATTTCTATAGGCCTAGTGCTACGAGCACCGTGCTGAGGTTTAGGGATGTCCGTTCACACCACTGTTGATTTGTGTGCTAATGTCATTTAGAGTGGTAGTTGTGCTATGGTGCTTGCGGAAGACCTGTTAGAAGTTGGCCAATCGTAGGCTTGCAATATAGCAGCGGAGTTGTAATGTCTCTAATAACTGGCGAAACTCTCTAATAGTCTCCTTAATACCTCTTGAACGTTTCGTCATAATGGAAAATGCCGAAGGAAGATGAGATGGCCCTTCCAGTATTCGAGAGATTATGACGGGAGCAAGAAATTGAATGATGAGCTATACGCGATGTAATCACAGTGCGCCGATTTAAAGCCCAGAGTCTTAGCTAGGAAGAGGATGTTATACTCTCTTCTTCCGGAAGCTTTTTTTATCGACACCCGCATACGCAGGAGCCGAAGAAATCTAACTAGGATGACTTCGGCTCTGTTGGTGTTTCTATTTGGATTTTGCCCAACCTGAAGATTAACGGATTTGAGCTTACAAGGCGTGAAATGATATTATCTGAAATATGATTTTCTTCAAAGTAGAATATATAATGGAATATGGTAGTCTGCAAGGCAACGTTGAGATCGAATGCAACGAGGAGTGTGTATGAACACTACCGCGAGTTAAAGAGGGAAGCGAGGCGGCTTTTCCTGGCGAAAAAAAGACAGTCAGAAAAGCGTGAAATAAAGGAGCTTGAGATGCTGGCCAACGGAAATAATGCCCTAAAATTATATCAAAAAATTCGGCGAATGACAGAAGGTTTTAAACCCGGGGCAAACTCCTGTAAGAATGAGAACGGCGACCTGGTGGCCGATGTTTAGAGAGCACTTAGAATATGGAGGGATCACTTCTCTGCCCTTTTAAATGGAGAAATTGAGCAAGAAACCAGAGAAGATGTCAAAGCCGAGCCCACAATCGAAGATGATGGAATTGACCTTCCACAACCCGACTATAATGAGGTGCGAATAGCAATATCCCGATTGAAAAACAATAAAGCAGCTGGCGCTGATGGTTTGCCTGCTGAGCTATTCAACCACGGAGGCGAGGAGCTGGTAGGGCGCATGCATCAGCTTCTATGCAGAATATGGTTGGATGAATGCATGCCTGAAGATTGGAATCTAAGTGTTCTCTTCCCAATCCACAAGAAGGGCGATCCTGCAAACTGCGCCAACTAAAGCGGAATCAGCCTTTTGAATATCGCATATAAGGTCCTATCAAGCGTATTGTGCGAAAGACTGAAGCCTGATGTGACCAGACTGATTGGACCTTATCAGTGTGGCTTCAGACCTGGTAAATCTACCATTGACCAGATTTTTACAATACGCAAAATCTTGGAAAAAACCCGTGGTTTCCCCGCAAAACTTATACGGCTATGCAAAATGACCTTGAGCAATACCGCCAGCTCGGTCAGAATTGGGAAGTACCTCTCCGAGCCGTTCGAAACTAAACGAGGTTTCAGACAGGGTGACCCCCTATCGTGCGATTTCTTTAATTTAATGCTGGAGAAAATAATACAAGCTGCAGAACTTAACCGCGATGGAACAATATTTTATAAAAGCGTGCAACTGTTGGCATATGCTGACGCTTTTGATATCATTGGCCTTAACAACCGCGCCGTAACTTCTGCTTACTCAAAATTAGAAAAAGAAGCGGAGAACATGGGATTGGTGGTGAACGAGGGCAAAACGAAGTACCGTCTGTCATCATGCAAAGAGTCAGCGCATTCGCGCCTTGGCAACCAAGCCACTGTTGGCAGCAATAATTTCGAAATAGTAAAGGACTTGGTTTACCTGGGAACCAGCATTAACACCAACAATAATGTTAGCCTAGAAATCCGACGAAGAATTACTCTTGCAAACAAATGCTACTTCGGACTGAGTAGGCAATTGAAAAGTAAAGTCCTCTCTCGACGAACGAAAATAACACTCTACAAGTCACTCATCGCACCCGTCCTGCTATATGGTGCAGAACAACATCTGATGAGGCGGCTCTGGGAGTATTCGAGAGAAAGGTTCTTCGAAAGATTTGTGGACCTCTACGCGTTGGCGACGGCGAGTCCCGAAGAAGATTTAATGATGAGCTGTATGAACTTTACGCAGACGCCGACATAGTTCAGCGAATCAAAACACAGCGGCTTCGCTGGCTAGGCCACGTAGTGCAAATGAGCGAAGATGCTCCAGCCTTATCGGCACCCGCCGGTGGAAGCAGAGGAAGAGGGAGACCACCACTCCGATGGAAGGACCAAGTGGAGACCGATTTGCGATCCCGCGGTGTTTCCAATTGGCGCCAGTTGGCGCAACGAAGAAACGACTGGCGAGCTATGTTGGACGGTCAAAATCGCCCGGGCGGTTAGATGACCATTTAAAGAAGAAGAAAGGTAGTCTGTGAACCCGTTATTACTGTAGCGAACTCTTAAATTCAATCACTAAACTAAACCTAATAATTATGAAGAATTTAGTTAGAAATTCTGAAAAAATTTCACCTCAGTTCTTTGTAACCGAAACAGCCAAAATAAACGATTAATTACAGTGAAATGCTTAAAAACAATGCAATGAAACCACAAAGTTTACGCATTTATGAAATAATTGAAAGCACGCAAAATAACAAAAAGTGTAAGCTTGACATGAACATATGTAGACTTTTTTTTATAGAGGACAAATAAAATATTCCGGTTAACAGGCATATACATATGTATCTGTATATATGTATATATAAATAACACTGGACGACAAAAGTAACTTTTTTTGTCTCCCACCAAAATAAAACATATTGATATCTATAATAATAGATCCGATCTTGTGTTGAGTTTTGTTTTCTGTAAAGCAGCGATTTTGATGTCATTTAGCTTCATAAATTATATCATTTTCGAGATCTTTCCAATTAGTTCGTTGCAATAAGGTATCTTGGCATACAAAGAGGTTAAAACCTCTGAGGAATCTTGGAAGCAAGTTTGTGAAATGAACGAGCAGTTTTTGATCCTGACGTGTAAGCTGGAAGAAGCAATGGACGTGTGGCAGACAGATGACGCTGGGGATTGTTCGAATCTGCCCTATTTCAAAGGGAGTAGGAGTATTGAACGGAAGTAAGAGGTGGTAGCGCCGATTAGCTCGTCCGGCAGTGAGAACTTAGTTTGGCTGGCAGTGCTGCTACAGATCTGGTTATAAAGACTGTGCTAAGGGGAGTACGGATCCCTTGGGTGGCAGGGTTAAGCCCCAGCATTAATATTTGAGCCACTGTTTTACATAAATTTTCTTCCAACGAACGCATCAGATCCAATTCTTTAGTCCGAGATTGAGTTCCATGCAGATTGGGTTTTCGAAGATGATACTTTCAGAATGGGACGTGACGAATTCAACAGGGTTACACTTTAATGGCAATACTTGGGCTGGTTAAGAAGCCCCGGTCATTCTTGTACTGAAAACCGGCTCTCTTGGGAACTCCAACATCGACTTCGCGATCCACAGTTTTTCTGCATAGAATCTCTTTCTATGTGTTTGGGCTTCGTTCTCACTAATTTAAAAATAAGTCTCAGCCAAAGGTTGAAATCTTTTTAAAAATAAAAATAAAAGCCTTTCAATTTCTTCAGTTCAAATTTGTCATAACCCCAAGATTTGCACTGCTTCCCACTATTCGATTCTCTCTCTATGGCGCGATATACAACAGGTATATCATCATAAACCTCCTAAGAGATTTTTGCGCCAAGCTTCTCTTCCAATTTGTGGTGTGCCGATTTGAATTTTCCCTACAAATTGGTGGGACCTACAGTTTTTTGCCGACTCCGAACGGCATCTACAAAGGAGACGAATTTTTGCTGAGAAGCCTGTCATGGCAGAAATACACTCGGAGAGTTTGCCAAACCACTGCCGAGGGGCGACCCCGTTTTGAAAAACTTTTTTCAAATCACTTTTGATGTTACCTGTACCAGGGCTCGAACCATGGACCTTCGGTGTGGTAGGCCGGCAACACTACCTTCACACCACGGCGGCCGCCACTATTCGATTATATAATTAAAGTTTCTTTGGTAACGCGACCCATGTACGATAATATCGTGATGTGAACGTTTAGGTATTATTACGGATATGGGTAATTCATTGTCGGAATACTCCAGTATTAGCACCCTCTGGCGCCAGCACTATTAAAGGGGGAATGCTTTATTTGACATGATGAGATTTACATTCGACTTCCCAGCAGTCTTGCACAAGTTTAAACGTTCCCTCCCTCTTTTCTTGGCTAACGACTGTCATATGCTCTTCTTCAATCTGCTTTTTTGTTCCCAATATTTCTTCTTTCCAATTTCAGTAGATCGATGTGAATTGTTCCTTTTAACATCCGCACACCTGATCTAATTCGATGAGCGGAGTCTACTTTTAGAGCTGCGGTTTTTTCCTTTGAAACTTTGTTTTGGATGAGTCTATGAACCATTTACAAGTAGTAGGACCATGCCCATACCAAATTTAGACATAAAGTTTTCAATGTTCCTCTACAGTGGGTTTAACAGAAACCTTAAGAACAGCTGTAAGTAACTAACAGAAGCGCTTTGTAATTTTGCGAATGATTTTCCCTATGAGATGAATATGGTTCCATGGTTTTGGAAATTTCTGGGAGGGCAAATATTTTTCTATCTAACCAATCTAACGTTTGAATTTCAGGTGGGCCGTTGATTGTTGACTAGTGTTATATAAAAAAAAGTGTTTTTTTTTTATTTTTTCATTCTAACAAAACCATAAATGCACTTAATTGCTTTGGTAAATACTTTCATAATTTATGCGAATTAAAGTTTTAGCCAAAGTGTAATTATGACAAAATCGTGTAATAATAGAACTTTTGCATGGAATGAGAGAGAAAAAGTCGTGCCAAATATGGTAGAGCATTCTTCTGCATTTAATGTAAATTGATTAAAGCGTGAAAGTGCTGATGTAATTTTTTAGGACCGGGAAGGTTTCAGGGATTTTGGGAAGCGAATTAATGACTGATATGTCATTGAAAACCTGCCTGAGATTTAAGATTAGGTTAGGTTAGGCTAGCTTGCAAGGGCTGAGCTGAAACACTAAGGTAACAGCCCGACACTTCGGCCACCAATGAGTCCGTTGTGACACCCTATATGGTCTCAAATAAACACCTTTCATGCCTAAGGCGAAGGGGCGAGCCACTTCGTGGAATTAATAAATTTCGGTAAAGTCCTGACTTCATACCTTAAGACCTCCGTAAGATCATATGGAAACGGTTCAAAGGAGCAGCTGGACGCTCTCCTCCTCTTCGGTATATCTGCAGCTGCGACAATAGTCGAAGGTCGTTACCCCCATTCTAGCACTGTGAGTGGCTATTAAACAGTACCCTGTTAGAACCCTTATTAAGAATGCTAAAACCGATTTGTGTAGAGTCAGAAGCGGCCTTGTACTCCCTTTATCATATGAAGCCAAGTTAGCCTGGACGTCTCACACGATGAGATGGCTGACCATAGTCCATTTTGCATTTCTTATAGTGCTTGTGTTCACCCGAAGCCTGAAAGTGACCATGGGTATACCTACCGAGTCATTTCCTCTCCCAGCCAGCTTGTCTGCTCTGCAATATCCTTCAATATCCCTGTGCCCATTTATCCATATAAGACTGATACTGAAATGTTGAGCCATTTCGTTAAGAGATCTGCGGTATTTAGTGACCGACTTTGTGTTGTCGACCAATAAGTCCAAGGCCTTTACTGAGGCCTGGCAAATAAAACCCGTTTGCGATCCTTAGGTATAGACACCAGATGGTTCGCAGCATTTCCGCTTGGTACATACTACAATGATCAGGAAGGCGGACCTCTAGACCCAGATCCGGTGCAAAGATGCCCGCTCTCACCTTCCAATCACGCTTAGAGCTATCGGTAAATATGTTGGTGGCACCCGGGACCGTATGCTGCCTAATATTCTAGTCTTGTCGTGATGGTATTTCCACTACGTAGTTCTTAATGAATATGTTCTTTGGCGTACAATAGTCAGTGCGTGCTGGTATTGGGACTGTGGCGTTAGTGCCCAGGATTGTGGCATGCCCACTAGCTTCCTTAACTAGACACCTGTTTCCCTTATGCGTAGAGCAACGATGGTGTCATCGATACTTCCTACGCCACCAGGTTAAGAGGTGGTAGATGTAGCATTATGCTGAGTGCTTCCGCCGGAGTAGAACAAAGAGCCCCGGTTATTTAATCTTAGTTCGACAAAGTTTTTCTCCCACCACCGGGGGAGGGGGTTTCTCGCTACTGGATAAAGGACAGGCCACTTTATAGGATACATGAACACTTTTTCTAAAGACCTATCCCTGTCAAAGAGGTCGCAAGAAGTTCGTTTCGGATTTCAAAGAGGATCACTCGCTGATCGGAGAGAGATAAACGTCTCGACTCTTCCCAATTATTTACCGGGAAGTCCCTTTCTAAAGTTATGTCAAGGACTTCTTCCCATTCTCCGTAGGTCTCTGAGCCCGGAAAGATAAAAGTAGGAGTGCGGCCCTTGTTACAAATGGAAAGACTATTAGATATTATAAATTCAACAAGAGACTCAACTCGTTCATTTATCTCCCTGCCACCCCAAAGCGCCTGCCTTGCGTTGGCGGCACAGCCAACTGTCGCGAGTTGATGCACCTCCTCGGGTGGTGCGGGCCAATTAAATGACATGTATGCCACCTTGACTGCTGCAACGAGGGCAGATCCTCTCGGTTTACCTTCTCCATCAGTGTAAAAATAATTTTAGTTTGAAGTCTATAGGTCCATAATCTTTGAGCCCCAAATCCACAGCTCCTGCAGTAGCCCTAAAGTGGACACAATAGCATTTGTGTCGGATATCAACAATTACACTTCCTCAGCCTGTCCTTCAAGGTTGAACCCCCTAGGAGTTCCTGGCAATCGTTGATCCTCTCCAAGTTATCGTCCGGATATACTGACAATGGGAAGATCTTCAGCTTGGCACGTCGGATGCCAAACCTTAGCCGATTGTCCACCTGCTCGAGTACCCCGAGACTTATTCCTCATTATTGTTGTCGTTAAAAACAAAAACACTTCCGTAAGGAAGGAGAAAATGGGTAGTGAGAGGTGGGAGTAATCATATACGCACATCAACAATCAAGTAGGACGTCATTACCGCTGTACAATTTAATCGCCTCTTACGACAGGAATGCCTACCTGGGACACATTCTAAATCCCTAACCCGCAGTGGGGACTCCTGCGGTTGCTTTATTTTTATTACGGACCAGTCGTTTACCTAGACACCTGGGTTTTGGAGTTTCAATATTAGGATGAGCTTACCCCCTTCCAGTCTCATGCACCCGGGGTCTCCTAAGAATCTCCGAAGATAAGATAGTCTTTAGCGTAAGACCATCGAATGTATTGCTGGATCTTAGCAATCTCCACATTTGCCCCAGCAACGAGTTCTTATTTATTTGGAATATTTGTATAAAATCGTGGGGTGAAACCCGAAAAGTGAAAGTGAAGTATAGAAATCCTGGAATAACTAGGTGGTTGGCCAAAGAGGGTTCAGGATGAGTCGCAAAGGAGCATGCGACCAATGCCAGTTTTGCTCTCTTTGTATCGGTTGAAAGTAAACTTGTTCGACCGTAACCGTAGGGGAACATACGGAATCTGTTCGACACTACCCTTTCGGGCATGAAAGGGACCTATTAGTCTCTTCGTAGGATATGCTCGAACAAAAGGGATCACTCCAACCCCTACAAATCAATTGTAGCTCTTTAGAAATCAGTCCCACGATTTTTGCAGGGCAGTTATGGGCTTAGTTCAGCGTGGCCCACACTACCCGTAATTTATTGAAATTCTACTTTTAGTGTAACAAATTTAAACGACACCCATAAAATAAGTTCACAAATAAAGCCACGTGCTTCCTGTTTTATGAACTCTTCATTGGTTAACCACAAATGACAATATCAATATGACAAACGAGAAGTTGAAATGGTTAAATGTGCAAATATTTGAGAGAGGAAGAGAGGGCCGCTTATATATTCAATTTATTAACGTTAATGAATGAAGAATGTGACTGAAAAACCAAAAAGTATGATACAACTATACCAAAATTTAATAATGTGAGCACCATGAGGCTATTTAAATAATTAAAATTTTTTTTGAAGTATTTATCGTACATTGTTGACTATAATTATTGTTTCATGCATATAATGTCTACAAATAAATTTAAATAAATCCTCAAGGTTCATAATGCATTTAATTTTAGTGAACAACTTTACATGGATATCTATAATTATATTATAATCACTGCCAAATCTAATTCCAAAATGCTATTTAAAACCACACGCATGAACATTAATGGTAACCCGATTTACATATTTTTTCACATAGAATGCGCCATCCGATTGACATAGACGGTTATACCCAGATTTGTAGGTGGTAGCGGTAATTTTGTGAATTTTTCAAACAGCGGAGTTTTAAGAAAAAATTCGTGACAAAATAAGTGGAATAATAAATTTCATACCGACAGAAACAATTAAATAAATGTACTTATAATTGTAATTCAAAATTTTTATGGAAATGTCATTTTAAAAAGCTTTATAAAACAATTTTATTTTTTATGAATATGGGGGCTAGTATATAACATTAAAATTTTGTATATACCCAGTAGAACCAGGCATCATCGTTTTATTAATCCCGGAGTACTCCCTTGCGAGTATGACTACTTAATATTACTCCCTATACTTCTCTTTATAACCAAATAATTTTGTATACTCTGTTTTAACATTGCATAGGGGCGAGTAATAGAAAAACTCCCTTTCACCTCCCAAAAAAAATAATGAATTTTTTTTTATTAATTTTTTATGAATCGCAATCGAGTAATGGGGGAGTTTTGTAGAATTTAAAAAAACTGCCAGGAGAGTAATGAGGGAGACATTGGACATTCCTCCTTCCAGACCATTGAAAGATCTTTGAAGCATCATGTCTCAAGACTTCTATAGAAACAAAATGAAGGAATCGAAGCAACGGAATAGAACTCATACATAGAACTCATACATATGTACTATACGATATACCTTACATACGAGCAAATAAGGTATTAACTATGGAAATTAATAGTTATTATAATTTAAATCTTTATTTAAATTGTGTTTATTTCTCATATTTCTACGATTGCAATTTTTATTTTTTTTTGAAAATATTTCTTCTTTTGTTGGCAGAGAAATTCGGCTTACTAAAAAAGTTGTTAGCTAGGAGTAGAATTGGAGAAATCTCTTTTTTTGCTCGAGAAATATATCGAAGAGAGTCATCTTTTATTAATAACTTGAGGAGGTCCCCCTACTGCTCCAAGATTAGTAAAATCGGAGAACAGAGTGTAAAAATCTCTTATCCGAAGGATGCTAAGGGGAGTACTCTCTTATTCATCGCTTGGGGAGACCTCGCTTCAACTTCTGCTGGGAATAGGGTGAAAAGGGCGTGGAACCTTTCATAAAAATGGGATTTTTCATAGTACATATCCATGGGTGTATTCATGCTAGCAGACTGAAATTTGGTGCGAAGGTATACGAAGTTAATCTCCAACAACTCATAAAAATCGAATTATAGTGCATATCCCTGGAAGTATTGATACTACATGCCTGAACTTCAGAAAGGAGTTATGTGAGGTTAATCTCACACAACTTAAAAAAATAAAAACGGTAGATAAGACTTTCCCTGGCACTTCACATACAAATCGGATTTTTAATTTTGCATGCCTGTGGAAGTATTTACGGTAGAGCACTGTTAATAGGCAAAGAGTTAAATAAAGTGGGTCTTTAACAACTTCAGAATAAGAGGCGGCAAGGGAAAGGGGGCGTGGCATCTTCCATACAAACTAGATCTTTTATTCTGCTTATCTCTGGATATATTCATGCTATACAGCTGAAATTCACTAAGGAGTTATATGAAAATGATCTCGAATACCCAATAAAGGTCAAGGGCCGTCCGTCAATCTCACCAATTCATGTTTAATCCATAGTCAATTATATGTATCCTGCCCCACAGATGTCGAAGGAAAATACATTTTTATTTGTACTCAAAATGATACTATCAAATTCCAAATTCGCTTATCTGAAAAACAAGGGTTAGTCTAAAGCGTCTGAAACGTACCAGAGGTAAAGTACAAAATTCAGGCTATTCTGCTTCTCAAAAGTTTTTATTGCAGACTCGAAAACCTGTCCACCGTCTCAGAACTTATAATAGACTGAGTCCGTTTCAGCTGTGATATGAAACTTCACCACATCGCTTAGAGGACTCATTGGCACCTTTCGTTTGATACTCATATTATACTAACATATTTTGGGCCACTGTGGTCCACATATTAATGGATAACTCCGATACCGGCAGAGTTACCGCAATAGGGGATCTTAAGTTTTATGTTAGATATATTGTAATATATTTCATTCTATTTAATATTTTTGGCTGATACGTGCCCAAATATATAGGTAAAGCAAGATTCTAAAAACTGTTGATTTGGGATCTATTGACACAATCGCTCCTATCAATTTTTCTTGAATATCTACAATATACGTACATCGTCCTTTTACAAAGTTGCTATATAAAGAGATCATCATCTCGAAATGTGTTGTCTGGTGGACAGAAATATAATAGAGAATAACAAACAGGAATAATTACTGCAGCCGCGCTTCCAAATAGGTTAAATGAGAGTTTCACAATCATCAGCGAGTTTTCGCAATTCGCGTAATGTTTAACTTCTAAAGCACTAGTTATACTGGTATGACAGGGCAGGGAATGGTATATGTGCTTTCTCTAAAAGTGCATATTTTCTATGAAATTGCTGTATAATCGATTAGCCTATGCAGCGCATTGCATGGAATTGCATATAAAATTGTAGAATTTTGATTTTCATCTATGCGCAACTCTCTCTCGCTTTGCTATGTTGCCATTTGTACTGCAAAGTTTTTTAATACCTTTAGAAAACCGTAATTTGTTTGGTTGGTTTTGCTTGTATCTATTTCTTTCCATACTTAACCGAACTGTCGTTGGTTGTTAGAGCCGATTTACATAGAATTTTAACCTCATGCTTTTACTTTGACAGGTATGTTAAATCTATGCTATCAGTGCGATCTTGCCATAGGAGTTTTTCGAACGTAAAGTGAAATAAATGTTGAGCAATTTTTTACTTAGGGCGATCGTATCTGTCAAAGTTTCAAAGTTCTGTGAAGGCTAAGTATATACGTTACATAAGCAACATACACGTTCTAAGGCCTGCGCTTTCATGCGCTGTGTGTAAGCATAACTGGGCCTTAATGCGTGATTCTGGATGTTTGGTTTTAACACTCTTAGCAAGGTGTCATAGAGAAAATAATAACCGATTGCTATTGGAGCTTTACGTACATAGGTTGCATTCTAGAAGTGGATTTAGGGTAAGGGGATTCGCAGGCTAGTGTTGTGGTAGAGAGAAAAGTAGTTGCCACGGAGAAGTATTGAGAGAGACATTTTATCGCTGGCTTGGGCAACTTCGAACGTTTGGTTTGAAATTAAATTTTTCAAGGGAAATCTGTTATTTCTTTAAACAGTAATACAACCAATTTTTTTTAAATTTATTTGTATCAATATGTTCAGTTTATTATTTAAATGTTGCCACCTATATGCATTTTTCTAATAATGAAATGTGATACGCCAAAATCATTATCAAACGAAAGATATTTCAAATCGAATTTCAACAACAATAACTGTAGATATTTAAACATCTTGTGTGCCTCCATTTATCACTGAATTCCTTCTAAAGCCTGGAACGGTAATGGTGAAAGTTTTTGTGTATTCAGGTGAAGTCAAGAATAGTTTAGATTCACAATGCGAACTACTGCATGATGTTGTATGACGGAAAAGAATTAAGATGGGAAATTTTCGTACTGAATATCGCTGCAAATATTAATGAGCTTAAACTCTAAAACTTTAAGAAAAAGGGGGAGGAAGGTAGAAGTTGGCGTGACACCTCCCATTTTAATGGAATTTTAACTAACTTTATATTAAGCCCCTTTGTTTGTCTTGCAAACCCTTTTTAGTTAAATTCCCGTTTAGCTGAAACTTGGAACAGAGTTCAAAAACTCATGATCATGCAATGCAATGGGAAATAATCCGCTAGGTGGCGCAAATTCCAGCTATTCAGAAACATTTTCTTGAAATTGCGAATCTTGTGATCGAATTACAACTAACTTCCGTGCGACCTAAGGAATTGAAAATTAGTGCTTAATTCAGAACACAATGAAAACATAACTTGTAGGTAACGAAATTACGCTAGATGGCGCGCTTGTCAAAATAACTGAAAATATTTAAAAAAAAAGGGGGAAACTTGCGATCTATTTTTGAGACTTGAAACTTTAGATATATTTTAGAACTCAGTGACAATGCAATACTTAATCGAAAAAATTCCGTTTGATGGCGCACGGACCGAGGTATCTAGAAAATTCGTTTGAGATTGTGAATGTTTTGATCGAAATTTAACTAACTTCCCAGCGAACTAGGGCCTTAAACTTTGTAAGTGGTTCAGGGTGCGATGGCATTGAAGCTTGTAGAAAGCGAAACTATGCTAAATCTCGAACTGATTGATGTACTTGAAAATATCTGAAAAACTAACTAAATGTTAAAATTACCAAACAAAATTGCAATTGCCCTTTTGAGGAAGTACAAAAAAATAGAAAATATTATTAATATATATTATTGTTGTCAAAAAACAGCAACAAACTTCTCCTTAAACAAATACATGGTATTTGTGAGTTTTAATTTTTAAATTTTAACCATACCATTCACCGTTAAATTAGGAGATTTTAATATATAAAGGTGGTAAATAGAAATTCTATCAAAAGAAGATTCACATACTTTTCTTTAACTTTTCAGAGAAACTGTTGGAAGTTTTTTCATAATATATTTTCTACGTTTAAGTGTAGCGTCCGTATCTCCCACACAGTTCACAGGCCAAGCCAAAAAAGCGTTGAATGTATATCTGTGTCCTCTGGCGCATGAACATTTGTTCACATAATATGACTGACCACACTTAGTTTTGGCGATTTTAATTGTTGTTAGGTTTGCTTAATATTTGAATGATTTTGGTATAATTCATTATAATAATGAAATGCGATAGCCAGTCGTGGCAAACGGTCACAAGGCGGGTTTTAAATGGATGGAAATATATGCTCATATATATGTGTGTGTGTATTGTAACATATTTGGCAAGTAAAAATCAGAAAGCAGTATTGCATGAAATTTTTAATTATTTAAGTACATTATGTTAAACATTTTTTTTCGGTAAAAACAATGGGCGGTGAGAGGAACACGAAAGCGGCAGAGCTAGAGAGATTAAAAAGAGATCACTACAGCAACAAAGTTGCTATGCACTGCAATTATTATTTAAGTATGCATAATTTGCAAGTGTTTGTATGAATGTGTAGGTGTACAAATAACAGTAAATGCTACTACCGTGTTGAATGCAACGTGCAGTAATTAAAATTTTAAATGATTAACTGTATCACGGCACAAGGACAAACATGTGCGGCAAAAGCCACATTGAATTAAAATGTATACATCTGTATGTACATATATATGCAAATAATGTCACGTGACTATCTATAGACAATGTATATATACACAAATATAAATGTACTTACGTAACTTCCCTACGAGACATGGATGATGGGTACCAATCCAAACACAAATTATTTTATGAAAGGGAAGATACGAGTTACATTTTCTAGAAAGTGAAGGGTAATTTTAACACCAACACATATATACGCTATCCGAAAGAGAAGTTTCGCAGAAAGAGAAAGAGTGTTGTTGTTACTTTTGTTTTCATCATCATGGAAGTGTTTCTATATTCTCTGTGTAATAATCACTTATTATTTTGTATGCCACCGATGACGATTTGCTTTTCATCAAAATTTAAGTTTGCTATTTTTATCATCGTGGCAGAGTTTAAACATCACCAGGACAGTAATATTAATCGATAGTGATTATTTTGCATATCATCGCTGAAACTCATCGTCAATGAATACTTTGTATAATACTGATGATAAGCTGTTGTGTTTATATTTCAGCAGAGCTAGTAATGTTTATCATTGATGAACATTTTGCTTGTCATTTCTGATGTTTTGGTACTTGTCACACTGTCATTGATCACCATGGCTGTGTTTATCAGTCAGCAGGAGCATTTAATATTCCAACAGCGATGCATCTTGCGGACTTCATCGAATATTGTTAACCGGCTCAGATTGGTTTTGATCATGGTTGCAGTGGTTGTGCATGGTCAATGAATAGTTCCTACATCAGCGATGCTAGTTCTCCCCTCTCAAATTTATTTTGATCATCGATGCATTGTTTTTACATCAGCGGGGCGTTAAATCGCAAATTGTTTTCCTACTGCATAGATGATTGTTTATCCACTCTTAAACTAAATTACATCATCAATGTTTTTTTGTACATCAGCTTATTATGCGTATAACGCCATTTTGTACGTGTAATTAAAACTTATTAAACTCAATTTAATCGTTAGATCAAAGATTTTGAATATAAATAGAAAAAAAAATTATATATTTAGCAAATACGGTGTTCAACATGTACATGATATTAAAAATTTATTTTACTGCTTTTTTGCTCAGATCTACAGAAAAATTCTGGGAACTAGATTTTTAGGACCAAATTAGAGCATGCAGTACGAATTCGAGGTTTAATCGATTTTCATGGGAACATATAACATATTTAAATAAAATATGTTAAAATAACCAACTTAGTTTTCAAATTAATATTTACATATGTAATTATATGATAAAATAAAGTACAAAAGAAAATTAATGAGTCTTCACGTGACATTTTTGAGGTTAGGAAATCTATAATCAGCGCTGGATAGATCGATCATCATTTTTTACAGTAAAATATGATACTCATTTATGACCCAGCTTTTGATCAGCCCTGATGTCATTATTGATGGAATTTATTATCTTCACTGACGTCACTGTTGAGCCTTAACATTGTCCGTGTTGATGAACTTTATCGATATTATTATTTGTATAAGCACTGAAGTAAACAATTTTCATAGAAGAGTCATTACTGATTAAGTACGTTATTTGCGCTGCCATCACTGGTGGTATTATTTTATATCATTTGTGACTAGAGCAAGAGAGACAACCCCTAATTGTGTAAATAGCAAAAGTACATAAGTTAGAATGTGATGCAAGATCACACGCACGCAAAACCAGACATCACTTTTTTTTAAAAAGTCCTTAAGAAAGTGATGTGGGTGCAAAAGAAATCTATGACAGCGCTGAATAGCACATGCTCTGTGAGCTGATGCTTAGTGTCCCGTAGGGTTGGCGCTTAAGTGTTAGCACACATTCATACATAAATACACAAATAGTATGCACATATATACAAAGGTATATTCACATCATCATAGTATTAAACTGATGCAATTAGTTCGAAGTAAAGGTAAACTTATTACGAATGTATGCATGTGTGTGTGCAGCACTAAAGCCCCGCAGTCAAATGTAGTAGTTGTAAACTAGTTTAATGCTAGTAAGTACATACTGCCTATCTACTCGAAGTTGATAGCATCATACTAGTTACTCTACAACTTCATAGCAGTTTAGTCGAATTTAGTTTGAAAAATACATGAGAATTACATTACAAACCACTTTATTGAAAATGGAGTCATCATAAAATCAAAATCTATCAAAATAAATATTGCTGCACTATACTAAACAATTGAAGCAACTTTCCAAAAACAATCAAGTCGCTCTTCAAAGCAATTTCACCCTTGGAAACATATACATATAAAGAGTAATTTTCTTCTTTTTTGAATAATAGTCCAGTTTTGAATAAATTTGAAATAACAATTCAGATAACTCGTTTACAGCATTCTTGGACATAATATGCAAGTACTTAGCAATATTTTTTTTGGAATATTATTTTAACCACTTACAGTTTTCGTTTATGCAGCTTCTAAGCGATTCCATTGGAGGCTCACTGCTTTTGAATTCAGCTTTTGTAGTAAACCCGATAAGTTCTTTTTGATTTTATAATTATTTAATTAAAACAACATTTCACAACCACTATTAGTCAAACCTTAAAAATAACAACAATTCGATATTTCTTTTATGAATTTATTGAAAACTATTTCATTGGAGTTATTTTGCTTTGTTGATTTTCCGACGGTGTGGAAAGTTGATGTATATTGGAACGATGTTAATCTTTCTATGTCAAAGTTTTTTTTGTAACAAACCGGAACGTTCTTGCACGATACTAAGCACTGATGATGGCGGCACGCCGGTGACGGAAAATCGTTCGAATATATATTAACTTTGAGTATTCAAATAATACATTTTATTTACTTACACAATGGATTTGACAAACGAAGTGGCAAAGCACCGGCTGATCTTTTTTTTTTTTTACTTTTCTTCGTGATTTCATTTGAGCACTGCTTACTCGTCTTTGCGTAGGTGTGAGGTGCTGGTGTTGCAGTGGCGACGTCAGCAAAAAAATTATAGTGATTTTCTGGGATGCATGTACGTACATGATCTGTAACCCAAATGTACTATTTGAAGCACGAAATTATAAAGTGGATTGTGACTTCACTATAAAAAATATTATTTACTAGAAAGTTTTTCCTTTAATTTAATTAAATCTTTAAAACTTCAGAATATTAGTTAAAGAGAAACGATTGCTGTCCGAATACCGAATTGTTTTCTTCTTCGCTCGTGTATGTATGTATGTATCTATCGACAGTTTTGGAGCATTGTTGCTACTTATGATAGGGGAAACTGTGCAGTCGCTCGGATTGGTATGAATAAGCTCACAAAATTATATTTAAAAAACTAGAATAAATATACCGCTAAGTTAAAACTAGCCGACCAACATCATGGGTTACAGCGCGCTAAATAATAGAAGGACTTAGGTAAAAGACGAATTCAATCAGTGAAGAATGAAGCTCGTGTGAAAGGTATTTAACACAATCAACCGACCAATACTCATAAGGGATATGGAACAAAAGATCTAAATCAAGGAACGTTAAACAAGCGGTGATATAAGGTAGTGTTGTTTTCCCATTATTGCTGTGTTGCCATTAGTGCACTTTTCGAAACTCTCAGCCCCGCCAGAAGGAGTATGCATCGTTTCTTGCGTAGACTATTGTACGATAATGGAAATGGGTCTGTGCGCTTCCGTTAACCTTATCCAACATTTTCTCCTGCTCTTTAGGTCACAAAAGAAACGCAATGATGAGAGCGATATTAGACATCCACGTTGATAGTATCTCGCTGCCGACTGTCAACCACCCATACATCTTATGTACACCGTTTTTTAAGATGCTCAAAAACCCCAAAGCTTACACTGAGTTTCTAGTTCTGTCCCAAAAATTACAGTACCTAAGTGTGGATTGCCTACCTGCTGGGATATGTACACACAATATATAATTTAACAACTATGTAGATATATATAATTTAGAATATATATTTAATACATATTTTATCCACGTGTTGGTGTTTCCAGAGTATTTGTGTTTATGGCGGAATGAGATTTAAACGCGTAAACATAGCTCGCATAACGCTTTTGACTGGGTAAAACGGTAGGAAGAGGTCAGAGTACAGCATCAACGTAATGAAACCCGCACATGTATTCCTTTGTTAATGCTAATAAGTGAAAAAGCTGAAGTTCTTGTGTGCGTATGTATTGTAAGTATACCCTGTTGATAGATTTAACAAGAAGGCTGTGGTTTTTAACGAATGTCAATGAGCGTCTTACACAATATTTTTTCATACCCAAGCCAAGATGTTAAACTCACACTTGATGCCTTTAACGTCAGGCTGAACAATCATCAAATATTGTTACTCTCTGGGGTGTGTCTCATAATTATTACGATAGGAGGATGTTGATTGACTCTGGATTGAGCCCCCGCACAAAAAACAGGAAAGTACTGTCTTTGGCTGTGCAGAAGGCTTTATACCTTTCATGAATACGCATCACGGTTTTAAGTGTCTGATCCTTACTAACAATCAGAACAAGTTCTGCAAAACTTGAGTTATAGCCCAAACCCCATCTATCGGAACAATCGTATATATGGGAGCTATATGTTATATTAGTCTGATCTGGCTGATTTTCACTAGTCGTATTACGTATATAAAATATAGAAACCTATTGTAATTGCAAGATTTATAAGTCAAAACAAGTTTATCGGAGCAGTCGATTCTATGCGTCGTATTGGTCCGATATTGTTGATTAGTGCTTTACAAAATGAAGGACTTAGTTTGCGTTCAAACAGTCAGACGGACGGACAGACAGACGGACGGACGGACAGATGGACATTGCTAAATCGACTAAGGGGTCTATCCTTTCTTCTTCTCATACTTACAAACATCGGACCAAAGTTACAATACCCTTTCATGTTCGTGAAAGGTATAATTACTATGGGCCAAGTAACAACTAAGAAGTAAAGTCATCTCTTGCTCCTCAACTGTTTGCCATCTCGTCAACTGGGAGGATTGGTTGGTAAGGTGATAGCTAAGGGCGGAGATCAAATGCCATCATCATTACTCGTTCAATTGATTTCTATTGGAAACATCAAAGAAGTCAAAGTAATTAAAAAAAAAAGGCGTGAGTACCAAGTAGTCGTGGAGTTTAATTTGTAAACGTGTGTATCCTGTACATAAATTTAGTTAAATTAGACCTCGCCCAGTGGATGAATTTCAAGCACAAAACTTTATTTTATTTTAGTTGTTAGATTCACCTTTCTCGGCCTTCTTTCCCTTCTTTTCTCTGCTGTTCCTTTACTTGAATATATTTTTTATTTATTTTGCTTTTTTATTTTATTTTATTTTACTTTGTTTTATTTTATTTTATTTTATTTTATTTTATTTTATTTTACTTTATTTTATTTTATTTTATTTATTTTATTTTTATTTTTTTTTTGCATTTCATTCCATAAGTATAACCACAAAGATTACACACCCAAAACAAATAAGCTACCGTCTAGAGTATTCTGAGCTAAAATAAATTTAACATGAACAATCGCTTATTTTTTTTTTTAAGCACTTTATATATTAATGATAAACGCAGTTGCCTTTCGTCTTTTGCCGATTGATAGCATTCATTGAGTTTACTTAGCTAAATTTCACTTACAACTAAGCTATGCATAGAAACAACATCAAGAACAAGGCACAGACAGTTACGCAGGCAGATCTTACGCGTAATTTCGCTGCCCTACCGAACCCAAAGGTTCTTACACTTACGCTTACAAGCAGCGACGCGTAACTTTTCTAGACAGCCCCTACCGAGCACATCAAAAAATGTCCCAGCTCAGAAGGCAAACTCCCCCTTCTTCTTCTGCTATAGGCTGGTCGGAGTGTCTTCCGCCTTTCGCAAGTCTTTGCCAATAAAAATGTTATTTTTTGTTTTGGACAACTATATCACTGCCTGGATATAGTTCATACAGGATATCATTACATTTCATAGTTGTTGTGCTTTTTTTTAACCACTGTCCTTGGTTCCCTAAGTTAAAAAAGTCGTATATGATTGATCTGCCACTTTCAGGACAGAGGAGTAGTTCACCTTCGAAAACGCTTGCACAACTAAGATCGGGATAATGCAGCAGATTAAACTCTATATTGCTCTGATTTTAGCCGGAATTGTTGAGTGACCACATGACGTAAATCATTGAAATATGATATGAAATTGTGGAAACACTGTTCTTCCAACAACAAGAAAAACTATTTCTAGAACTGGTCCCGACTTTTGAGCTTTGAGCGGGAATGTGATAAAATTTGATATTTGAACCTACAAATTAACTACGAGAACTAGGAAACCCCCAAATATAGCCCTTTCCAATAAAACCAGACGTGTGGCTCTTCCCATTAGCACCTAAGTATTTGTAAACCTTGAGAAAACACAACGAAAATTAATTGTCTTTACGACAACGCTTTGGATGCTCTCTACATTTCATCGGATAAGCTACAAGGGGAACGAGAATCCTGTGAGATTATGGATTCACCTTCGACCAGTATTATATCGCCTGGTAGAATAGCGGTAATTCGTGCATACTGGAGATAGTCCGAGAGCAGTCTTTTCTCAGGGTATTTCCAATATTTTAATTTCAACGGCACAGAATATATCCTACACTTAGCTTAGTTTTCTTCATTGAGTTTAGACATCGGGGTCTAATAGCAATTCGTACGGAACAGTTGACAGCTAGTCGTTGGTAGAATGCTATCACAATTTCGTTTGGAAGAACGTAATTCTATCGACTTATAGGAATACCATTTTGTCAACAGCTAGCTGCCAAGTGTACGTTAAGTTTTCCGTCGGTCAAGTTTTCTACTCTCGACATTGATTTAAAATCTTCTGGCAGACTCAACCCTCCACCCTTACATACTCCTCTCCTTTCCACTATACCTCTTACCACCTTTCATTCTTCCTCTTGTTCTAGCCCTCCCACTTCTGCTCAGTCGCCCCTCCACTTACTCGCACTCCCACTTTCTCTTCCACCTCTCTCTTCCTCTCGATCACAATCTCGTTGTCAAAATATATTTCTTCTTGCTCTTCGTCTTCGTATTCCTCCTCACCTCCTCAAGTTGGTCGATATCTCGGAACCGGTTTCCATCTGGGACTAAGGTCCATTCCTGTAAAAATTATTAACCTCTTCATGGTTTGATCCTGATGTGTATATGGTTTAGTATGATAAATGTTATGGTGCCGATGCGTACAGTTACCATCTCGTAGGACATCGCTCTTTTAAATATATCAGTTGCTAATATGGAAAAATTACAGAAATCGAACTAGTTTAGCGGTTTGTCAAACCAGTATTTGACTAGCATTCAACTAGTTGCTTTGACTGAAAGGACGTCAGTCTAATAACTGCCTTATACTACTTGATCAATCTAAATCGCCTTCTCATACTTACAATCATCCCACCAAGGTTAAAATACCACTTCATGCTTATAAACATTCTACAAAATTGTTTTGCTAGCACAACTGGGTATACGAAATAACAAACAACACTAAAATCAGCGACGCCAAATCCTTGATTTAGGTAAATGTATGTATAAAACTGCAGCAAACGCAATTGCAACAGTAATAATAATCATAATCATAAAAATAATAATCATAACTTAATTTGTTCATAAATTGCAAATATTAAATGCATGCACATACATGCACATTTGCATTTGTAGTACCTCAGTTTGGCGCTTGAGAAGACTCTAAACATCTGTTTGACCTCATGTTGAACGCCGAACTATCACAACAACAATTTATTTAAACTGTGTTTTTGATATTACTATTAGTATATATGTATGTATGAATATAAATATGTATAAGAGATGCCAACTTTTCGCGCACTTTACGGCAATCCCGACACATATTTCTCACGTAAACAAAATGTTCATATTAGGAATCTGAATTTTGCGAGCAAAGGGGGCGTGTCAACTCACATATAAACATCAGACTAGAAATTTTGTTAGTCCCTTAGTAATGAAATTTTTAGCATGAACACAAAGTTTTAGTATCTCAATAACCTTCAAAGTGGGAGACATTGCTATAAGAAAGAAGTAGGCACATGCAAAATGAGGCTTAAATTTGTATTAACATGTGTACATCAATCAAGGTAAATAATATTTTATAAAAATGGGCGATGCCATGCCCACAAGCTTGTACGTTTGTTCGTTCTTCACTTTTCCCTATAAACGAAATCAGGGAAGTCGGATCGGATCAACATGCCCTTGAGCATTTACCACAGAATAACTGCAAGCCGAATCACGTAGTTTGAAGGACAATAAGGCCCCAGGGAGGGACGGCATTCGTAGCAGTTAGTACTAATAGGCATGAGCAAAGAAGACCCAAACTCGCCATCTGCGTACATGCCATTATGCATGCTCGATACAGCGGGGAAACTTTTTGAAAGGTTACCAAAGCCACGTATTTCAATTGCCATGAATACCCGATGATACCTTCTTAGTCCGATACGCAGACGACATTGGCGCAGTCATTACCGCCCTGAATACAGAAAAAGCACACAGGAAGCTCAGTCAGTTATGATACGCACACAGGAGTGGCTTGATCTGCGTGGTCTCCAACTGGCTGCAGAAAAGCTGAGCTGATACTCTTGACAAAAAAGCACATACCGTTAGAGGTTGGTATCAAAACTCTCTCCGGAACTATAACATCAAAGAATGTAGTTAACTATTTAGGGGTAAGATTAGACTCCCGACTAACATACTGGACAGAAATTCAGCATGCGGCAGAGGAAGCATATAAACAGGTATCGTTACTAAGTAGGCTGATGGCAAACATCGGAGGACATATAGAAAGCAAACGGAAGCTACTGATGAACACTACCTTGTCCACTTTACTATATGGCTCCGAGCTATGGGCAGACATACTTAAGATAAAGAACCGCTGTAACTCCTAACATCTGTGCATAGAACAGCAGCTTTGAGAGTTGCCTACGCTTATCAAACCGTATCAGGACCAGCCGTTCAGGTGATAACCGGAGCGATCCCCATCGACCAATTGGCGCTACAAAAAAAGCAGAAGATTATAGGAAGCTAAAAAACATACGTATGCAGAACTCATAGGAGACGCTCACCAAGAAGTGTTTAGACTTTGGCAGAAGGGCTATGAAGGTGAACACCGAGGCAGATGGGCAGCAAGACTGATCACTGACATTAAGGTATAGGGCACTAGAAATTTTGGCCAGGTTAACTACTACGTTACCCAAATCGAAAATCCGAAGTACGTGCATGCAGACGAAGACGATGCTGAGCATCAAATGCGCAAGATGGACGGCGTAGAGACAAGTGCTCGGAAGAATCGTCGACCAAATTACTGACGATAACGTCATAGAAAAAATGTTGAGCGGTGCGGAAGTTGGACACAGATACAATAGAAGGCTATTGAGGAATGAAAAATATGGAACACCACCCTGAAGCATTACGAAAGTGGTCCCGGGATTAGCGACGGTTCCAAAATTTTGACTGTGCCGAAGACTTTATACTTTTCATGAATACGGTGTGAAGTGTCCGATCCTTACTTACAATTAGTACAAACTCTGCAAAACTGTTAATTTAAAGATACATAGCCCAAACCCCCCATTTATCGGAATAATCCATTGTATGGGAGCTATATGTTGTGTATGTCCGCTATGGGTGATTTTCACTACACACATTACGTATACAATAAGCACCAAACCTGCAAAAATTTTACGTTCCTAGCTTCTTAATGGCAATGGCCAAAACCCGTTTATCGGAACAGTCGATTGTGTGAGAGCTATGCTATGTATTGCTCCGATTTCCGACAAATAATTAATGCTTTACAAAATGGCTGCCCCATACCAAATTTCATCTAGAATTGAGGGACTAGTTTGCGTTCAAACAGACAGACGGACGGACTCAGTTCATCGTCCTTATCATTTCGGTATACTTATTGATGGGCCCATCTCTTGTTCTTCTCATACTTATAAACATTTAATGTTCATGGAAGCTATACAAATCAAAAAAGCTATATAACTTCCCTACTACAGTGGGGTATTAACTACTTGCCCGGATATTTTGCTTTTGTGTTATCCGATTTGCCGGTTTTTTGGTAGGAGTTTGCTACAACTGAGAAACAGCTGACTAATTTTCATTGAAATATCTAGTTGAAACTACAAGCATCCCCCTTTGAAAATAGCCGAACTTTTATGCTGAAAAGTAGGCGGCGCCACGCCATAATTCATAACATTTTTCTTGCTTTGTAGTTTTGCTTAAAAAGATTATTATGTGTGCAAAATTTTATTGCACAGTTATAGAAATATTGTCTTTTAAATTTTACAAACAAATTTTTGGGTGGGGCCCTTACCCGATTTCGCCCATTTTTACAGTAAACAGTTACTCCTATATATTCAACATTTTCACTAAATGCGGTTTCGATAAATGAATTTTTGCCGGGCTTATGACATAAAAAGTTTTGTGGAATAATATAATTGATATAACTTGTTTAGTTGTAGAAATAGCGCTCTTTAAATTATACAAAAAAAATTTTCAGAACTATGTTAACTACATTAACCGATTTCGCCCAATTTTACATCAAACCGTTACCTTTATATATAGAACATTATCACCAAATTTCGTTTCCACAAATCAATTTTTGGCGGAGTTAGGGCATAAAAAGTTTTGGGGAATAGTCCACTATAAAAGTAGCGGGGCCACTCCCCTTTTCGAAAATATATTTTTTTAGAATTTCTTCGTTCACGGACACTTTTAAAGTGAAATGACATAAAGATATTTTACGCAAAATTATTGTCTATTAAATATATCTATGATCCTTTTCAACATCTGTCATATGAAAGGGGGTGGACCTTAACCGATTTCGCCGATTTTATCCCGGAACATTCCTTGTATTAATGGAAATCTGTGTTCTGAATTTCGTTTCGATATCTTCAACAGTTTTTGATTTAAGATTAATAATATTTCTAAATTTGACTTATTCAAAAGTGGGCGGTGCCAGGCCCATTTTCAAAAATTTCTTTTAAAATACATTTTTTACCTTAATGTTAATGTACGCAACAAATTTTATCCTTATAGGTGTAATCAATCTTTTTGTATTTTCGAAAAATATTCTATATATAAAAAGCGGGCGTGGTTATGATCCGATTTCGCCCATTTAAATAGCGCTCGGAGAAAGATTGGCTCTCCGGGATAGGCATCCCTATTATGCATAAATACACTGTACATGGTATTTAAAATTTAAATCGTTATGTTGCAAATTCATTCATAATATAGAAGAGTATGTGCGTGCCTACAAATAAATATTATTATTATTAAGTATTATTTAAATTTATAATTTTTTCTTTTGTTTCCACAATTTCATATATTATTTTTTTTGTACTTTCGCTATTTAAGTAAATTTTCAAAAAGCCATTTGTTGCCGCTGTTTGGCCTTTAATTGAAATTATTTTATATTGCTTTATTATGAAATTCGCTTCGATGGTGGTGATTGCATTTGCAACCAGATTGTGTGTACTATTGGGGTAAATGAGTCGGACGAAACCGAATTTTTGTATGTAAGTACAAGGTAAAATACATTTGTAAATGTTGCTGTCTGAATAAATTTAAATATATTTCAATACGAGTGTGTACATACATTTGTGGTTTCATTAACTTTTTTAATTGAGAGCGTGTGCAGGCGTATATTCATTTATAGAGACCCATCATCATGTGGAGTCATAAAGGAGGCACGAAATTAGTGTAATCCCTTCTGCGTTGGTCATTTGAAATTAGTCTATCCAGCCCAGATATAAGGAGCCTAACAAGGAGCTATGAAACAATGCTTTTTTGGAACTCTTTTCCATTAACTATCTATTTAAGGAACTTGAAAATGAGTCATGAAATAGATCCAAATTACTCCGTTTCTGTGGAGTTTTGATTTTTTATGAGCATTTCTAAATAAATTTGAAGGTTTTCTAGGAAGGATTTCAAGACCATTTTTATCCCTTTGGAAATTGCTTTAATTATTTTTAGACTGATATCCAAAGGAAACCCTTTTGGGGGGGAGAGTTTTCGTCCATTCTCTTGAAAGGACCTAGCTAGCGAAGCAGACGAGCTTTTGTTCGCTATATTAAATTGATATTTGCGGAATGTGCAGCTCATCAATAAATTTCCAGTCGTCCTACTGACGTGAACAATATTGAATTACTTCTAAGGCCTTCTGATTTGTATAGGGTCTATAATTTCGAGCTATACATCAGTATCTACTGTCCTATAATAACAAAGGGTACAGGGTCAAGTAACATCAAGAAAATGGTCAGTATATTTTCGAGAAGAAGCTTTTTAGCAGAGTTTATGTGACTGGGCTCCGAACAGCCGATATAAAACATTTCATCATCAACATTTATTATTCGCGCTTAACCGTCTAGCGACTTTGGCCGTTGCATTTCAAAGCACTTTAGTTATCACTCTACCCTCTGAACCGGAGCGTCTTTAATACGATCACATCTGCGCAAAGCTCTTGAAGCCCTGCCTCCAATTTCCTTCGATACATACAGTTGGTACTGTGGCAAGGACCCTTATTTGCATATTCCAAGAAGCCTCTAGTCTTCCCTGAATTAAGGACTACCAATCCGCAGAAGCGACGATTTGTTATTTGGTGACCGAAATTATGTCGAACTAACTTGATGACCGAAATACATAGCCTCTGCCTTTTTATCCAGGTTTCCAGAGAAAAAATATTGCCTTACAATCCTCGGTACTACAAGCTTTACGAAGATATGAGAATGGCTCAGCGAAGTAAACCGCAAAGGCTCCACTATGTGGGTTTTGTTTTGGGAATGCGCAAAGAACCGCCAGACCGAAAGTTCTTACTGGGGAATAAAGTAAATTCAAGACCCCAATCTCTTTCAGATGGGAAAGAATCAATCTTCTCTAACACAGCATCGTTATGGTATTTGAACTTTTGCAAGTAAATCACTTTCGAAAGTCTTCTTATTAGTGAAATTGATTCAACCTATTTTAATTTTAAACGTCATTTTAAATTTATTGTTCATTACATCTTCCCATAGTTCAAAGAGTTTATTCTGCTGAATATCTGAAAGCATATTCTTTGCTACGAAAGATATATTCCCACATGAGCGACTCTTCTTAGGTGCATTTGCCACGTCAGTTAATATTTACTCCTGTTACAGCATTGAGACCTGAGTTAATCCAGACTTTTCCTAGGTAAGTCGTTGTCTTAGTCAGTTTTAGTTGATGATTGAGTTGACAGAAGAATTTACGGATTCGTAATGGGTGACTGTGACGGCTTGAGGTATTAGGATTAGGATTGAGACGCTTTTTGGTCTCCACTTGGTCCTTCCATCGGAGTGGTGGTCTCCCTCTTCCTCTACTTCCACCGGCGGTGCTGATAAGAATATCTTTTGAACCGGAGCATCGTCGTTCATTCGCACAGCGTGGCCTCGCTATCGAAGTCGCTGGGTTTTAATTCGTTGAACTAAGATAACGTCTGCGTAAAGTTCATGCAGCTCATCATTTAATCTTCTTCGGTACTCGCCCCCCGACAACGCGTGAAATTCAACTACCGCGGAATGAGTCTTCTTAATATCGCATATGTACCGCCGTACAAAGCTGCAAGTTTTTTTTTGTTTATTCCTGGTGCTGCAGGCGTTTTTTTTTGCTGAGCTCGATATCTTTTTTTTGGCCATCACTGTACAAACCTCAACTACTCATTAAACAAAGCTATGTCAAAAGCAGGTGATTTTGAACTGTATTATCGACATATGAGTCTGACATTAGGGTATTATGCCACTTCCTCGGCAATCTATCTTTCTTTTCCTGTGGAGTTTCGGAGTGTCAACACCTTTAATAGTGTGAGGTTAATTTGAACCAAGGTATTTTAACCCCAAGCTATATACGCCTATATAGCTGTCGTCTAAGTTCTTTTTTTATATAAAAATATAAAAAAATATATAAATAAAAATCGGTTCGCGGTAATTAAACGCCATTTAAGGCCAGCGGCAATTAATCCTGCGCCCACAAGCATCCATTTCCCGGCTATTGAAATTAAAATTTATGGTAAGTGTTCAGATATCCACTTAAATATTGAATATTAGATCTCCCTGTGAATTTTTTTTAAGTGAATTTAAGATTCCCTTTCTAAGACTGTGGTTTGTGTTATTTTCTTTTCGTAGATTTTTGCAAATTACCATCACAGAAAACTGATTACCTAATGCATGTGGGTTGTTTGTGCATACCACAAGCAACCCTTTCTTACGTTTCCCTGTCTAACACAAACACGTGAGAACGTTCCACAATGCTTCATGGGCCGCTATAAGGCAACCGAAAACTCCCTCATCACCCAACAATCCGGATAGCTACGCTTCCTGAAGATTTCCCGCATCGAGTTCTACAAAAATTATAAATTTTAAAATCCATTTTTTTTCATACATAACCTACAAAAAAAAAATATTTATACACATGTAATGTAGTAGTTTTTTTTGATATACCTATTTGCTAATCGAATTTGAAGAAGAAGAAGTAGGTTAAAATTTTTGATAAAACAAAAGAAAAAGAAAAGGACGGAAAAGAAAACAATGTAAATAAATGCATTTTTAGTTTCAAATAAGTTAGTACATACATAATTGTAATGAATAATTTTTAACTAAAGTAAATACAGTGGTACCCTCTATTTCCGTACCCACTGTATTTAGCTATACTATTTACAAAATAGTCTTATTAGAATTTACTATTTTCTACAACTTATCCTGTTAGTTATACAACGTAACTAACCTACCTCAACAGCCGTTGATATTGTTGTTGTTATACATCGGTCTCCCAAACTCGCTCCAGTATAAAATATCCCCTAGTGGAGAAGCAGTGGACGAGTTTGAAAGATCGGTTGCATCGAATAGCGAGCGCTGGTGTTGTTTTTTTTTGCAGCTGCGCGCTCCTTGCATTTACATATCTACATACATATATTACTTTTGATATAACCAAATATGGTTGCCATCATTTACGTTAGCAAGTCATTTTAAGATATTAACCAAATTTGATGTATTTTTAATTAGTGGTTGTTGGCTATGAAATAAAAGTGAAGTTAGGGAATCTTAACACCACCGTACATTGATAACCCAACAACACGCTAGGAGGCCTTCTACGCGACGCATATTACCATAAATAAAATGGTTATTAATTTTTTTTTGATTCCCTAATTTTTTTTTATTTACTTATATTACCACATGCCTATTTACATATATTTATAAATTTTGCAGCATATGTATGTACGTATGTAAGTCTAACTTACACTACTTCTGTTCTCATTAATATCCAATTTGGATATATTTTTGGGTTATTTTTACAATTTTCTGTTCTTGCATTTGCTCCTTTTGCATATAGCCGCGGGCCTACATATTTACATACATATGTACATGCTTATATTTGTTTTGCACTAAATGCTGTGGTTATTAAAACCAATCAGCTGATAAGTTAGAGATTTAAGGGGGGAATTATTACTGTTCGATAATTTTACTTTGAACCTCAAGTAAATGTAATTTTTTTCTATATACTTAAGAAGTCAAATAGACTAACTAAACAATAAATATTTGTAATGGATTGAATTTCTTTTGTGAATAATAATTAATATCATGGTTAATTAGTTTTCTTTTGTTTGGTTTGACCATGGGAAGTTAGTGGTAAAATATTTGGGGCCTTGTTATCATCCAAAAGGCCAATGGTAGGGCGGGTACAGAGGCAGCCACCGAACCTCAGTAAATGAGCTGCCAGGCATGCAAAAGGTAAGTGTGAAGGGACATATTGGTGAAGTTCGGCAAGTGCGGTTTATTAGGGATTTTTGTTGAAAGTTTACTCTTTCTGTTGCAAGCTCCAGTGTGCAAAACATATAATTTATCGTGTGTGACCATAGACTGAGGAGGGTAGTGCTGTGCTGTGATCGCGTTTACGAATACCACGAAGCTGAAGCTCCGGGCATAAACGCCAGTGCACACACCGCGATTACAGCACCTTGCCACAAGCATTGCTCCTCTATCGTCCGTGATTGTGATTAAGCACACTCAGTCAATGGTATCATAACAGATAAAAATGGCGCCCAACGTGGGGCTCGAAATAGGAAAAGCTACTTTTCTTTGAACTCGGGGCTTCACATGAATGATTCCCTTCTGGAATCGACTGCCTGTCTGTTTAAATTTTGTTTATAAAGTTTATTTCTTTTCGATTGTTGTTTTGTTTAAATGATTTTTGCGTGGAGGCGGACTATTTCCGGTGGAATTGACGATCCTACAGGCTAGATGCCTCAAGATGCGTACCACGGTAAAACTTCGTATTCCTTAAATTTTCGTTTAAGCATATAGTTTCTTTTGTCTTTGTGCAACAAGTTGTGATTTCTTTTTTTTTGGAAATTATTCATTAGGCTTCATGCCAGTTGAATTACCAGAGTTTCACGTTTGCTACAATACAAAAGAAAACGATATGATAGTTTGCAAGTAGTCAGTACATCTCAAACTCATATTCGAGATGCCATTCCCATTCAATAGTTCTTTTTATATATATTGTTTCACATTTGAGAAAGATTATACACTTTGCGGAAATTGTGGTTGTAAATAAAATAAATCACAACCGAGTCTTTTTTTCAAAATGCTGCATGCCACAACACAATATGACCCGTTTACCTACCTTAATTGTATGCCACATTACCACTATAGAGATTCCCATGGTCTCAAACCAAATTATTTTGATGATTTTAGATTTTTTTTTGATAAACAAACTGTTTTTTTCTTTGTTGGGTCAGAGAATATAGTTCGAAGTGTGAAAGGTTTTGATTTTTTTTTTTTCATACCAGTAGCGACACACTATTTATTTTGTATCGAAGTTAAGAATGCCATTACGTCATAGCGACGAACACGTACCCTTGCAGACTGGTTGTACTGTTTGTAGGAAAGCTTTTAGTGACAGGGATAACTTGCTCGTTACAGCGTGTGGTCATCGATTCCACAGGAACTGTTTGTTGTCGTGGCTAAGGAAGAATTCATCCTGCCCCCAGTGTAGAGCAGTCTGTAGTAGCAGAGATTTTTATCAAAACCCAGGTGTTAACACTAGATCGAGGGCAATGTTTCAAGGGAACTCAGGGAATGTCAGTGGGAACGAAAACCAACCTAGAATTAGCGGTGAGGCGCAGCGAGAGCTTCAACAAAGGCTAGAAAATGCCAATAATTTGTCAGCTGAAGGATCTCATGGTGGTGAAGTACCGCCAGAAAATAATGAAGAAACTCGGATTAGAAACTTAGTTTCTGCTATTGTGTCAGCGCGATCAGAAACAGTCCTTGAAGGTTTAGAAAATCGAGTGGCCCAAATGGTAGAACAAAGGATTGAAAGAAGCCTATCAAATTTCTTAGAATGCCTAAATATTAATCCCTTACAAACAGCCCCTGTAGGCAATAATATTAGCCAGACAGCCAACTTAACTACAGCTCAGCACCCCCCAAACAGGTCCACACCAGTATGGCCAAGGGAGGCACCCCCATTGCCAAGCCATAGTAACTTAAATTTTAATAACCAGATCGACCAATTGAGATTTAGTTCAATGTCAACTATTCCCTATACCGGTAGAATCGCGCAACTAATTTCTAGTTGGGACGTGAAGTTTGACGGCACGTCGCGTTTATCGGTAGACAGTTTTTTGTCCAGAATAGAACTGCTCGTGATCGATACCCTAAACGGAAATTTCAATCTTTTATGCGAGCATATACAAAGTCTGTTCATAAATGAGGCCAAAGATTGGTACTGGCGTTATCGCAGATCGGTCGAACGCGTAACCTGGCCAGCTCTGTGCGAAGCTTTAAGGACAAACTTTCAGCAACATAAGAGTGATTTCGAAATTAAGGAATCGATTCGCGCTCGAAAACAGGGACCAAATGAAGGTTTCGACGAATTCCGTAACGGTATCCTGAAAATCGCGGAACCACTTGAAACACCACTATCCGAAATTGAATTATTAGAAATTATGAAGCATAATTTACGGCCACGTATTCGGCAACAACTCCTCTTCGTCCCTATCCACTCTTTGGCAGAGTTGCGCAAGCTCTGTCTGAAAGGTGAAAGTCTGGCCAACGAAATTGCCAAAGCAACGCCTTTCTCACAAACAAACAACTACCGACAATTGCCTAGGCGACAAGTTAATGAAGCCTACCTTGACTTAGACCCTAGTGATGAAGTCATATCAAACGAATTTGCAGAAGTAGATGTCGTTTCTCATCCAGCTACAAAACTAAAACCTGGCTGCTGGAATTGTAACAAAGAGGGGCATAGGTATTTTGACTGCCTCGAGGAGCGTACAGTATTTTGCTACGGTTGTGGCGCCCCAAATACCTACCGCCCTAAATGCCCCAAATGTAGTCCGGGAAACTTCAAACCGAGCGAGGAATCGCGACAGATCCCTCGCAACGACAGCAAACGCTAGATAGCGAGAACGTACGCATACACATGCAACACCAAACTGACCGTGCAGCATCAAGTATAGGCACCGGTGATTCTCATATTTGTATTACTCCCTTACGAAAAGAAATTATACCCTACGACGAGCGTTTAAAAAGATATTATGAAGTTAGAAATAGAATTTTTAGTTCCGACCATAACAAAGTTGAAAGCCCAACGCGTTCTTCTCTTCGTATGAAAGACTTTTGGGCAAAAATAAAAACAAAGAGAAGAAACCTAAGAAAAATCATTTGTTCACTACAGCAAAAACAAAATGATTTGAGGCCATATGCGAAAGTTAGACTGTTAGAAGGCGATCACTTCGGTCTACTAGATAGCGGAGCGCAAGTGTCCTGTTTAGGAGGCTTGTTGGCAAAGCAGGTTGACAAACGCCAATTGCGAAAACACCACCTTCCCATTTGCACCGCTGATGGTAAAAGTCAGGTAGTTTTCGGCACCATAGACCTTAGTGTGAAATATAAAGATAGATCGGAAATGATAACTTTTTTTGTTGTCCCCAGTATGTCCCAGGATTTGATCTTGGGAATCGACTTTTGGATTAAATTCCAAATCGCGCCCAATATAATCTCTGAAATTTTGCTAGATGATAATTGTATTTTTGATGATAACTCACTTTCTTTGGATGTGGATCAACAACAGCAGTTAAGTTTAATTAAAAACAGATTCCCAAGCTTTGAAAAAGAAGGCTTGGGAAAAACGTCTTTGTTGGAGTACGAGATACAACTCGAACCCAATGTCCGTCCGATAAAGCAGCGTTACTTCCCAATTTCACCAGCTGTCGAGAAGCTCGTACATGCTGAAATTGATGAAATGATTAAGTTAGGTGTAATCGAGGAAGCTCCAAACAGTCCATGGTCCAGTCCGGTTGTGTTAGTGAAAAAGCCAGGTAAAGTCCGTCTGTGTCTGGATTCAAGAAAAGTTAACAGCGTTACCGTCAAGGACGCTTATCCCCTTCCTCACATTGATGGGATTCTTAGCAGAATACCCAAGGCAAAATTTATAAGTTCACTTGATTTACGGCGTGCCTTTTGGCAAATTCCCCTTGCCGAACAGTCCCGAGATTACACTTGTTTTACCGTCCCTAATCGTCCGCTTTACCGATACCGTGTTATGCCTTTCGGTCTTTGTAACGCCCCACAAGCACTCTGTCGCTTGATGGATCGCGTAATACCTCCCAATTTGAGAAATCAAGTCTTCGTCTATCTAGACGACCTGTTAATTGTGTCAGAAGATTTTGAGACACATATGTCCGTCCTAGCTGAAGTTGCCTTGCATTTAAGGAAGGCAGGGTTGACCATAAACGTCAACAAAAGCAAATTTTGTATAAAGGAAGTTAAATATCTGGGATATATTGTGGGCAACGGAACTATACGTACCGATCCCGAGAAAATTTCTGCCGTAACCCAATATCCCGTTCCAACGAATGTCAAGCAGGTGAGACGATTCCTGGGAATGGCGGGCTGGTATCGCAGGTTCGTGGACAACTTCGCTGCATTGACAAGTCCTCTGACAAATTTATTAAAGAAAGGGAAAGGTTTTGATTGGAACGATGACGCTCAGCAAGCTTTCTGCGCTTTAAAAGAAAAACTTTGTACAGCACCAGTTTTGGCCAGTCCAGATTATAGCAAACCTTTCATCATCCAGTGTGATGCTAGTAAGTTAGGAGTTGGTGCGGTATTAGTTCAAAAGAATGCTGAGAATATTGAGGTCCCTATAGCATATTTTTCCCAAAAATTGAATAAAGCGCAAAGTAACTATAGTGTAACAGAGCTTGAATGTCTAGCTGCGTTGCTAAGCTTGAAAAAATTCCGAGCCTACGTAGAGGGACAAGAGTTCACTATAGTTACTGACCACGCTAGCTTGCAGTGGCTTATGCGACAAACAGATTTATCCAGCCGACTAGCGCGTTGGTCTCTCAAATTGCAAGGTTTTAAATTTAATATTGAGCATAGGAAAGGTTCACTCAATGTAGTACCTGATTGTTTGTCACGACAAAATTTCGAGGAAGTAGGTGAAGTCCGCGAAATTGAGATCCGTCCGTTAGTTGATTTAGAGTCGTCCGAGTTTTTGTCCGAAGATTATCAAAAATTGATAAGTCATGTCCGTGATAATGATAGCAGATTGCCTGACCTACAGGTAATCGACAACTTCCTTTATAAAAGGACCGAACATGCTGATGGCAATCCGGAAAGGGAATCGTTTAATTGGAAGCTTTGGATTCCCAAATCCTTAGTTCCGGGTGTCATAGAAAACGCCCACTGTCCGCCAAACAAGTGCCATGGTGGGATTGCAAAAACATTGGAGCGATTGCGAAATAATTTGTATTGGCCTAATATGACAGTTGATGTCAAGAACTACATCAGCCGATGTGAAATTTGCAAACAAAGCAAATCGCCCAATGTAACGCTAAGACCGCCAATGTCCGCCCAATATACGGTACAACGACCGTTTCAGAAATTATATGTAGACTTTCTTGGACCTTACCCTAGATCCAAGCAAGGAAACATAGGTATATTCATTGTATTAGATCATTTGACAAAGTTTCCCCTTTTAAAAACTGTTAAAAAGTTCAACACTTCAGTTGTATG
Source organism: Merzomyia westermanni (assembly GCA_949987695.1). Classification (NCBI taxonomy): domain Eukaryota; kingdom Metazoa; phylum Arthropoda; class Insecta; order Diptera; family Tephritidae; genus Merzomyia; species Merzomyia westermanni. The sequence continues at coordinate 48,553,995 of OX465289.1, read as the reverse complement.
CGACTTCCTCCGAGATAACGTGTTTAGTATTTTCGGAACACCCGAAATTGTAATGAGTGACAATGGCAAGCAATTTAGGTCCACGCAATTTAACACCTTATTGTCGGCCCGTGGTATAAGACACGTTTATACTGCCCTGTATAGTCCACAGGCCAATGCAAGCGAGCGTGTGAACCGCTCAATCATCGCTGGTGTAAGAGCTTACCTTAAGAAGGATCAATCACACTGGGACAGGAGCATCTCGGAAATTGCTGAAGCACTCCGAAGCTCATACCACCAAACAATCGGTGTATCTCCGTATTTTGCTTTGTTTGGACAGCAGATGATTTCTCATGCAGGTGACTATGAATTATTAAGGAGGCTCAAGACCCTAGACAACACCATACTAGAGCGAACTGACAGCCTCAAACTTATAAGACAGAAAATCGCTGAAAACATCTCAACAGCATTTGAAAGTTCCTCAAAACGATATAATCTTCGAAGCTCCGACAAACGTTTCGCAATTGGCGACTTTGTTTTTCGGCGTAACTTTGTCCTAAGTGATGCCTCGAAGAAATTCTCGGCGAAACTTGCTCCAAAGTTTGTTAAGTGTAGGGTGATTGCGGTAAAAGGTAATTGTATGTACGAGTTGGAGGACGTTGACACAGGCAGAAGAGAAACTTATCATAGGAAAGACATACAAGATAGCAATTAGCTCACACCGCACCAACTCTCTAGGTGGGGGGATGTGTACCGCCGTACAAAGCTGCAAGTTTTTTTTTGTTTACTCCTGGTGCTGCAGGCGTTTTTTTTTGCTGAGCTCGATATCTTTTTTTTGGCCATCACTGTACAAACCTAAACTACTCATTAAACAAAGCTATGTCAAAAGCAGGTGATTTTGAACTGTATTATCGACATATGAGTCTGCCACTAGGGTATTATGCCACTTCCTCGGCAATCTATCTTTCTTTTCCTGTGGAGTTTCGGAGTGTCAACACCTTTAATAGTGTGAGGTTAATTTGAACCAAGGTATTTTAACCCCAAGCTATATACGCCTATATAGCTGTCGTCTAAGTTCTTTTTTTATATAAAAATATAAAAAAATATATAAATAAAAATCGGTTCGCGGTAATTAAACGCCATTTAAGGCCAGCGGCAATTAATCCTGCGCCCACAAGCATCCATTTCCCGGCTATTGAAATTAAAATTTATGGTAAGTGTTCAGATATCCACTTAAATATTGAATATTAGATCTCCCTGTGAATTTTTTTTAAGTGAATTTAAGATCCCCTTTCTAAGACTGTGGTTTGTGTTATTTTCTTTTCGTAGATTTTTGCAAATTACCATCACAGAAAACTGATTACCTAATGCATGTGGGTTGTTTGTGCATACCACAAGCAACCCTTTCTTACGTTTCCCTGTCTAACACAAACACGTGAGAACGTTCAACAATGCTTCATGGGCCGCTATAAGGCAACCGAAAACTCCCTCATCACCCAACAATCCGGATAGCTACGCTTCCTGAAGATTTCCCGCATCGAGTTCTACAAAAATTATAAATTTTAAAATCCATTTTTTTCATACATAACCTAAAAAAAAAATATATATACACATGTAATGTAGTAGTTTTTTTTTGATATACCTAGTTGCTAATCGAATTTGAAGAAGAAGAAGAAGTAGGTTAAAATTTTTGATAAAACAAAAGAAAAAGAAAAGGACGGAAAAGAAAACAATGTAAATAAATGAATTTTTAGTTTCAAATAAGTTAGTACATACATAATTGTAATGAATAATTTTTAACTAAAGTAAATACAGTGGTACCCTCTATTTCCGTACCCACTGTATTTAGCTATACTATTTACAAAATATTCTTATTAGAATTTACTATTTTCTACAACTTATCCTGTTAGTTATACAACGTAACTAACCTACCTCAACAGCCGTTGATATTGTTGTTGTTATACATCGGTCTCCCAAACTCGCTCCAGTATAAAATATCCCCTAGTGGAGAAGCAGTGGACGAGTTTGAAAGATCGGTTGCATCGAATAGCGAGCGCTGGTGTTGTTTTTTTTTTGTAGCTGCGCGCTCCTTGCATTTACATATCTACATACATATATTACTTTTGATATAACCAAATATGGTTGCCATCATTTACGTTAGCAAGTCATTTTAAGATATTAACCAAATTTGATGTATTTTTAAGTAGTGGTTGTTGGCTATGAAATAAAAGTGAAGTTAGGGAATCTTAACACCACCGTACATTGATAACCCAACAACACGCTAGGAGGCCTTCTACGCGACGCATATTACCATAAATAAAATGGTTATTAATTTTTTTTTGATTCCCTAATTTTTTTTTATTTACTTATATTACCACATGCCTATTTACATATATTTATAAATTTTGCAGCATATGTATGTACGTATGTAAGTCTAACTTACACTACTTCTGTTCTCATTAATATCCAATTTGGATATATTTTTGGGTTATTTTTACAATTTTCTGTTCTTGCATTTGCTCCTTTTGCATATAGCCGCGGGCCTACATATTTACATACATATGTACATGCTTATATTTGTTTTGCACTAAATGCTGTGGTTATTAAAACCAATCAGCTGATAAGTTAGAGATTTAAGGGGGGAATTATTACTGTTCGATAATTTTACTTTGAACCTCAAGTAAATGTAATTTTTTTCTATATACTTAAGAAGTCAAATAGACTAACTAAACAATAAATATTTGTAATGGATTGAATTTCTTTTGTGAATAATAATTAATATCATGGTTAATTAGTTTTCTTTTGTTTGGTTTGACCATGGGAAGTTAGTGGTAAAATATTTGGGGCCTTGTTATCATCCAAAAGGCCAATGGTAGGGCGGGTACAGAGGCAGCCACCGAACCTCAGTAAATGAGCTGCCAGGCATGCAAAAGGTAAGTGTGAAGGGACATATTGGTGAAGTGTGGCAAGTGCGGTTTATTAGGGATTTTTGTTGAAAGTTTACTCTTTCTGTTGCAAGCTCCAGTGTGCAAAACATATAATTTATCGTGTGTGAACATAGACTGAGGAGGGTAGTGCTGTGCTGTGATCGCGTTTACGAATACCACGAAGCTGAAGCTCCGGGCATAAACGCCAGTGCACACACCGCGATTACAGCACCTTGCCACAAGCATTGCTCCTCTATCGTCCGTGATTGTGATTAAGCACACTCAGTCAATGGTATCATAACACATATTAGGTTGTATCCAGCGGATTGTGCGAAAGACTGACACCCATCTTAAAGAAGCTGATTATCAGTGTGGTTTCAGACCTAGTAAGTCTACCATCTACCAGTTCTTCACGATACGTCCAGTTCTGGACAAGACACATGATAAGAGAATCGACACAAACCATCGCCGTGTCGATTTCAAAGCCGCTTTTGACAGTGTGCAAAGGAGTTGCCTATATCCTGCCATGTCTGAACTTGAAAAAGGGCCTTGCTGCGAACGGGTACAAAACGAAGTATTAGCTGTCTTCAAAGAAAGAATCGGGGCACCTGTGCCTTGGCAGTCGCGTCACTGTTGATAGTTACAAATTTGAAGCTGTGAGGGAACCAACGTCTATTTGGGAACCTGCCTCTATTTGGGAACCAGCGTTTACACCGAAAATAATGTCAGTTGAGAAATTTCAACTTCCTGCCAACAAGTGCTACTTTGGACTGAGTAGACAACTGAGAAGTAAGGGTCTCTCTTGACGGCTAAGGACCACGCTCTATAAGTCTCTCAACATACCTGCCCTCGTGTACGACTTTTACTCATGGACAGTATCGAGAGAAGATGAGACGGTCCTTGGAGTATTCGATAGAAAAGTTCTTCTGAGAATTTTTGTCGCTCTCGTGAAACCAACGGTGAGTATCGAGGGAAATTTAATGATAAATTGTATGAGCTTTACGCAGATATGCCCATAGTGCAACGAATTAAATCCGAAAGACTTCGCTGGCTGTGCCATGTTATGCGAATGTACAAAGAAGTTCTAGTCCCAAAGATTTGCCTATCGACACCCGAATTCGGCAGCAGAGGGAGGTGGAGGCCTCGACTGAGTTGAAAAAGACAAGTGAAGGATGTCTTGAGCTCCCTTGGTGTTTTTAATTGGCATGAAAAGGTATGACTGGCGTGCTTTGATTCCCAACGGCCAGAATAGTCTAGAGTCTAGACAGTTAAGCGCCAATAATGTTGAAGATGAGTTGTCTAATTTTAGTCCCCATCTGCGCTGTAGAAGGCGTGAATATTGCTTTAAAACAGTCCCTTCAGCAAAATTATTTCGCTCAAAGGCTGATAAAAGGTTCCTTTAAAAAAACTAAGTAAAGACGTGTTCCCGTCGAAATTCTGTTGATTGTTGTATCTAATAAACAATCACTTTCTGGTTTCTGTTATAAAATTAGTTATATTTTAAATGAAAATTATTAAAATCACAGCTTTTTCTTGTTTCGTCGAACGATAATCAATTTAATTTCACTACTATTATATTGAACAAAGCTGTATGTGCTATGTAGGTTAGGTTAGGTTAGGTTAGGTGGTAGCTGTCTCACTAGGAGGGCAGCTCACTTGGACACTTACAAGGTCCGTTGTGATACCACAATTTTAAACGGTGACACTAACTTAAGATAGCTTAGCAAATCGCTGCGTAGCGACAATAAAACTCCGGATTTGGCACACATCGATTTTCGACACGTCTTCCGGAGACCTAATAACATCCGAGCCGAGATACCTGCGCCTGGTCCTAGCAAACGCTGGACGACTGAGCATGAAATGATTTGATGATTCCACCTCGTCATCCTACATGCAGCTCACGCAGCTCGGGTTATCAAGAATATTCAACCGCACCGCATGGACCCCCATCGGACAGTGCCCAGTCAACACCCCAATAAACATGGAGAGATGTAACTTGGAGAACCCTAGTACTCCCATTGAACGCCCGGAGTCAACCACCGGCCAGAAGGATTTCGATACTTGACATAAGGTGGTGTCAGCCCAGCGTTTGCTTAGCTGATCCGAAGCCCACCTGCCCAGAAGCAACCTACAGGTGGTAAGGGGAATACCCAGTGTTCTGGAGGCAGCCACATCTGCCTCACGAGTGCCCGCTCTGGCCAAGAGATCCGCATGGCAATTGCCGGGAATGTCACAGTGGCCTGGCACCCAGATAATTTTTATTTTAAAATAGTTGGATGCAACCGCAAGCGATTCCAGACAGTCGCTCACTGTCCTCGATTGAACGTTGCCTGCACTCAGCGCCCTAATTGCCGCTTGACTGTCGGAGTAGATGTTGAACTCCTTGACAGCAAATGCGCTGGACAGCATCCCATCCACCGCCTCTTTTGTGGCGGTAACCTCCGCTTGGAAGACGCTACAATGATCAGGTAGCCTAAATTTCGTGCTAATCCCAAGTTCCTGACAGTAAGCACCCCCCCAACACATCCATCCAGCCTTGACCCGTCCGTAAACAGATTCGCCAGAGCCTCCCCCAGATAGGTTCCCCGCCTGTCCACTCGTCCCTTGCGGGTATGTAAGTCGAAAAACCCTTTGCCGGGGTAGAGGTCGGCGCACAGTAATCCGTTCTGTTAGGGATAAAGTCAAAGCCCGAAAGTATATTGCAATGGCCATACTGCACAAGCCTATATCCAGCGTCTCGGAGCCTAATTGCAGCCCGAGCTGCGCCTATTTTTCCTACAAGGTCAACTGGGTGCAGATTGAGCATAACGTTCAATGCCAGGGTAGGAGTGGTGCGCATGGCCCCACTGATCCCAACCATGGCCATTCGCTGCACCGTGACCATCTTCTTCGTGGAGGAGGCAGTGTCTAGTAAGCCCCACCAGACCAATACCCCATAAAATAGGATAGGTTTCACAACCATCTCGTACAACCAATAAACCACCCTTGGAGAGAGACCCCATCGTTTGCCAATGGCCCCTCTGCAACAATACAAGGCGACCGAAGCTTTTCTAGCCCTATCCTCTACATTCAGCTTCCAAGACAGCTTCCTGTGCAGAATAACCCCTAGGTACTTGACCTTTTCAGAAAGCACCAGCGGTACTCCCCCAATAGAGGGTAGTACAAAACCATCAATCTTATACCTTCTCGTGAAGAGGACTAGTTCCGTTTTACTCGGGTTGACAGCCAGACCACAAGATTCGGACCACTCTGTCACAATACCCAGATATCCTTGCAGAACATCCCATACGGTACCAAGAAACTTTCCCCTGACGAGGATTGCCAGGTCGTCCGCATAGGCTATCACTTGACAGCCCCTACGCTCGAGGTCCTGGAGTAAGCCGTTGACTACTATGACCCAGAGAAGCGGAGAAAGAACACCCCCTTGCGGCGTGCCCCTTCTCACTCCTCTCTGAGCCCCAGCATCCCCCCACTCCGCCCTGACAATCCTGCCACAAAGTAATCTGTTGATAAATTCTATCAAACTTGGTTCAACTTCCAGACTCGCTCAGCCCCGTACAATGGCAGAAGGCAAAACATTATTGAACGCTCCTTCGATATCCAGAAAGGCCCCCAGCACGAACTCTTTGTGCTGGAATGACCCCTCTATTAGTTTTACAACGGAATGAAGCGCCGTTTCAGTTGACCTGCCTTTGCAGTAGGCATGTTGCGATGCCGAAAAACTCTCCCTAGGGACTCTGCTGCGTATATGCAGGTCAATCAGGCGCTCCAGCGTTTTTAAAAGAAACGAGGAGAGACTGATTGGTCTGAAGTCCTTGGGAGATACATGAGAGCACCTCCCCGCCTTTGGAATAAAGGTAACCTTGACCATATTCCAAGAAGCGGGGATATAGCCCAACCTCAAACAGTTGGCGTAGATGGGAGCCAGCCAGTTACAAGAAATCCCCAGCGATCTCTGTAGTTGCACAGGAGTTATGCCATCAGGCCCGGGTGACTTGTAGGGCTTAAAAGATTGAATGGCCCATACAAGCTGGTTTTCATCCTGGGAGATGACTGCCCGACCCCCCCCGCCCACATTAGTGGGCGATGGGGTATTGCGGTCCTGTGAAACCGGGACGTCAGGGAAGTGAGCGTCCATGAGAAGCTGGAGAGATTCCTCGCTGCTTATAGCCCAGCTACCATCCACATTCCTCAAGTAACCCAAGGGTGCAGGATTCCCGGAGAGAATCTTCCGGAATCTCGCAGACTCATTACAGCCTTCCACGGTTTCGCAGAAAACCTTCCAGGAATCTCGTTTGGCTTTCCTGATCGCAGATTTATAAATACCCAACCCAACTTTGTAGAGCTCCCAGTCGGAAGGTAATTTACTCTTCCTGGCCCTGTTGAACAAGCGCCTACTAGAAGCCCTAAGGTCGTCTACTTCCTTACTCCACCAAGGTGGTTTCCACTTACGGTTTTCAGTGGGCATGCGATTTTATACGTTTTCTTACAAGCATTGGTAAATTTCTCCACCAGAGCATCAATAGCAGTCTCGGACAATTCCGAGCCTGATACGGGTGCTCCTGGGAGGAACTCATCCAGCTTGCTACAGTACCGGACCCAGTTAGTACGCCTAGGATTTCTAAACATGGTTTTGCTGGGTCTAGATTTATCAAGAGAGAACTGAATATACCTATGATCAGAGAAGGAGTGTTCCGGAAGAACACGCCAGTCGGATATAAGGGGAAACAGGTCTCCTGAAGCAAGAGTGAGGTCTAGGACCTCCTCCCTAACTGAGGTTACAAACGTGGGGTCATTACCCCTGTTGCAAATACATAGCCCTTCATTTAGAATAAAAGCAAATAGTGACTTACCTCTTGCATTCGTATCCGAACTCCCCCATAGTGAATGATGCGAGTTCGCATCCGTTCCGACAATAAGTCCTATGCCTCTTCGCTTTGCTTCAGCGGTAATCATGCATAGGATTTCAGGAGGCCGCCCACAAGTATCATCATGGGCCATGTAGGCAGAGACCAGCCACGATCCCTTGTTACCTTCCTTCAGACACACAGCCGTTACGTCATCGTCACTAAAATTGGAAAGAAGAAAGGCTTTAATATCTTTCTTAACCAGTACACACGACCTTGGCCTACGTGCCGATCCGTGCACAAATAAATTGAATTTATCAGTCCTCAGTCCAGATATTTTGTTGCCGCTGCTGCTTAGCCACGGCTCCTGGATAAGGACAATGTCTACCCCGCCTTGCTCCAGGCAGAGTAGGAGGCTGGCAGAGGCCGCCTTAGAGTGCTGAAGATTTATTTGTCGGATGATCATCATCAGACAAATCCATCTCCTCCACCTCAGCAGCCTCCCCCTCCGAAGCTAACAGCCTCTCCTCATCCGCCCTGTCGAACAGCAAACCAACGCTGCAGACCGATCCCGCCACAGACGGGATGCCGACAGAGCTGACGCTGTCCGGCGCTGCAGGGTTGATACCATCCCATATATTCTATGGATGGCTGTGGCCCAGGGTACCTTTCAACGGCAGTCAAATAGGCTTCAGAAATGGCGTTGGCCACCCAGCTCCACTCCTCCCTGGAGATGGCCCCGTCTTCCCTGCTCCTGTCAACTACTATGTGCTATGTAAGGACAAATAAAAATGCTTTTACAAATCCCGCTTCTCCTTTGTGTGCGGCTCGATAGCGACAAAATATGAAAGGGCAAACTCAAATAAAGCCACGCTGTTGGTGAATACTTTTAGGCCGCACATTGTCCCTTGTTCGTCATTAAAGCAATTAATTAAAAGACAGAAAATTAGACATAAAGGGTGGTTTTTTTAGGGGTATAGAACTTCGAATTGAAATAAAACACAAGAAAATCGTTTTAAGGTCCATCAATTTGGCTTTATTGGAAGGATAATTTTATGCCATTAATGTTTAAATATGACTTCGGGCATGTGGCCGCCGCGGCTGGCTCGAATAAAGCCAATTCTACAGGTCCAATTTTCAACCACTTTTTCGAGCATATGGGGCCGTATGTCGGCAATAACGCCACGAATGTTGGCTTCCAATTCCCCTAACGTTTCTGGTTTGTTGGTGTAGACGAGCGACTTCACATATCCCCAAAGAAAATAATCCAATGGTGTCAAATCACACGACCTTGGTGGCCAATTGACAGGTCCATTCCGCGAAATTATGCGCTCATCGAATGTTTCCTTCAATAAATCGATTGTGACGTGCGCTGTGTGGCATGTAGCGCCGTCTTGTTGGAACCACAACTCATCCACATTCATACCATCCAATTCGGGAACAAAATAGTCGGTTATCATGGCTCTATACCGGTCTCCATTAACGGTAGCTGCCTCTCCAGCATTATTGCGGAAGAAGTATGGCCCAATGACTCCACCAGCCCATAGAGCACACCAAACAGTCAGTTTTTGTGGATGTAATGGCGTTTCAAGGGTCTCATGTGGATTCTCTTCACTCCAAATGCGGCAATTTTGCTTGTTGACGTAGCCATTCAACCAAAAATGAGCCTCATCACTGAACAAAATTTTGCGATGAAAATCAGCATCGAAATCAATCTCATTTTCGGCCCAACCACCAAAATCACGACGCATTGCATGGTCTCGCGGCTTTAATTCTTGCACAAGCTGGATCTTGCAAGGTCGCAAGCCAAGATCTTTGCGCAAAATCTTCCATAAAGTTGATGGACAAAGCTCCAATTGCTGTGCACGGTGGCGAATCGATTCATTCGGGTCCTCTTCAACACTTTGCTCTACAGCGGCAATTGTTTCTTCGGTGCGCACTGTTCGACGTCTCTTCGGATGCGTATTATCACATAGAGTAAACGTAGTGCGAAAACGATCCATGGTTAACCGAATTAATTGCTCTGATGGACGATTATGTCGACCATAAAATGGACGGAGCTCACGGTAAACTTCGCGAACTGAACCATTATTTTCGAAATAAATTTGCACGATTTGCAAGCGTTGTTCTTTTGTCAACCTGTTCATGATGAAATGGCAAACCAAACTGAACATAAATGACATTAGAGTTGCCAGATTTGACCACAAAATGCCAGTTTTATCTCTATTCGAAAAACAAACCTGTAAAAAAAAACACCCTGTACTTTTTGTAACAAATTTAAAAGAAGCTGTTAGGTATTCATACAAATATATACACTAAAGCAAATATTTTACTCTCAAACCAATTTGAACACATCATTTCCATTAAAGCGTGAAAAACTTAATAGATAAATATCTCTTATCCAATGCCAATTTAAATAGTAATAAGTTTTCATAATAAAATTGTTTCGTTCTCTTGTACACGGTTTTTAATTCCCACTGGAGTTAGCTAATTTCAAACTATAAATACGCTCTTGATAATAGCGGTACTATTCGATTTTTGAAAGGCTTCGCTGTGTGGTGAAACTATGATACGATTACCTAAGACAGAGAGAGAGAGAGCGAAAAGTGCAGGAATTTAGTGCGCATAATCCAACACAAGAGAAATCACAATCACGTGTCCATAATTCAACAATGGAAGGGGATATTACGATTGCTTTAGGAAAGTGGCGCATTTCTCCTTCTTTTCCGCATAGACTCACATTATAGTAGCGTGGTGAGTTACTGAAGTTCATCTAAATTATCCATGTAAAATGTATTCTTATTTATGTATAACATGCGGCGGTTTTTCGATTGAATTCGTGATATGTTCCTGCATAACGAGTTTTCAAAAACTGCGTATAAATTTTAGTGTTGACTTTCGTACCTAATTCTCAACGCCAGCACCAACTTTAACTTTGACGAGTAAACATGCATGCTTGGGAAGCCAAAGACCACATCTCTGCATTGAAGTGATAGCAGGAGCCCATAGGCAACCGAAAGTTATCCTAAAACGGCAGAATTATATCGGAGTTAGGCTAATGGGACTAACTGCTGAAGCAATGGTACTAAAACCAGGTGTATGCCGACTATCTATTTCCATTATTATATGATCAATACACGAATGGATAAAAACAGTAGTCTTGAAATAAACATCTAGGTTACATGCTTGCAGACCTTGACTAAATTTGAATCGGTTCTTTTTGATTTCAATATCAATGTCACAAGTTCTGAACAATTTTTCAAAGTCATGTTCGTCGGAACGAATACGTCGTAACTAAAGTACTAAGTCTTTTGCGAAATCCACTACAATCCCTAAGTCTATCTGTATTGATTGAAGTTTATTACACAAAGGCAGAACCCATTGTGTCAACAAAGATGCTAAAAGACTGCGTTTATTATTTAAAAAAACCATTTTTAATGTTGACCTAAGAATTTTATAATACTAAGCAATAGAGAAAATGTTGGAATTTTTCAAATTTTGAGCCTTTCGCATAACAAAACTTACACCACAAATTTATCAATAAAGCCCATAACTGGCAATATTTTCTACCAACTTCACCCAGAAACTTTCTTAATAATACTAAAATTGAATAGGTCATAAAACTGCAAATCCAAATTTTTTATAAATACTCGGATTAAAGAGTGTAGAATTTTGATAAAACTTCATTAAATTTTCCTTGGTTTTGAACAAAGTTTGAAATTCGTTCTTGAATGTTTTTTTATTAGATAATGGGCTATACTTTTATAAAAAACGTGTAAATAATTCTCGCCCTTATGTGTGCTCTGATTAAATTATTGAGCCTATGTACCTACTTTAGTATTTTCAGACCGCCTGAATTCGGATTTTTAAAGACGGGAAAGATAAAGGAGAGAGTTTTAACTCAGCAATATAAGGAGGATGGGGCCGTGTGCAGAAGTCCACGCAAGTGGGGAAAGTTTCTGATCGCCATTCACTTGGGAATGGCCAGAGCGATTCTTTTGCATGCGGTTCAAGCAGCTCACTACTTCCGGGCTTTGTGCCCAAGTATCCTCTGGGTAATCACCGAACACCCGTTTGGTGGTGAGCTAAACGTGAGAAGGCGACAACCTGGTAAGGCCACTCCGACATAATCGGTTTAAGGGCTTGCTGGGCGGGTTCAAACAGCAGCGTCTGATCACCATGTGGTGCGGCTGCAAGCGGGCATCTGTCTTGGATCAAGCGGCTCGCTATACAAACGTGTAATAGAATTCAACTTCCCGTGAAACGGGTTGTGCGTTGGGTTTGGGACCCACCACATAAAACAACGTTCCAATGAAATTTAACAACAAAGCCTCGGATATGAGAGCCCCTTTTTTAGATGACAACACCCGCAAACGAAATAAGGATTATGAGATAAGGGCATGTACCTGGAATGTCCGGTCCCTTAAAGGGGAAGGTGCCGCTGCCCGGATGGTTGAGGTCCTGAGGAAAGCAAAAGCTGACATCACCGCCATACAAGAGATGCGATGGACGGGGCGAGGAAACACTATCAGAACACCTTGTAACATCTACTGGAGTGGGCATGAAGACAAGCGCAGATTCGGCGTACTGTCGTTCACACCCGTAAACGAGCGTCTCGCTGCAATCCGCATAAAAGTACGATTTTTCACCATATCGTTTATCTGCGCTCATGCACCGACGGAAGAGAAGGACGACGTGGAAAAGGATGCATTCTGCGAGCGCCTGGAAGAAGCATACGAGCGCTGCCTCCGTCATGATATCAAAGTCGTGCTTGGCGACTTTAACGCCAGGGTGGGTAATGAGGTGGTATTCGGCCCCACTGTCGGGAAGTTCAGTCGCCACGATCAGACTTCGCCAAATGGATTCAGGCTGATCGACTTCGCCGGTGCCCGAAACATGGTCATACCCAGCACTAGGTTTATGCACAAGAAGATCCATCAAGCTACATGGCTGTCCCCCGATCGAAAAACACGCAACCAGATCGACCACGTTGTGATAGACGGACGGCATGCTTCCAGCGTTTTAGATGTTCGCACAATACGAGGACCTAACATCGACTCTGATCACTACCTAGTAGCAGCCAAGATTCGTACCCGCCTCTGTACGACAAAACAGGTGCAACAAAAAACGCAGGGAAAGCTGGACGTCGAAAAGCTGCAATCGCAACAGACCGCCAATTATTTCGCAGATCGCCTCTCACACCTGCTCTCCGAGAGCATAATTCAACCTAGTGGAATGCATGAGCAGTGGGATCATATCTCAGGAGCACTCCGTACCGCAACCGAAGAAGTAATTGGATTCCGGCGAACGCGAAGAAACAACTGGTATGATGATGAAGAGTGCCGCGCTGCAACGAAAAGAAAGGACGAAGCCTACAAGGCAACGCTGAGATCGAATGCAACGAGGAGTGTGTGTGAACACTACCGCGAGTTGAAGAGGGAAGCGAGGCGGCTTTTCCGGGCGAAAAAAAGAGAGGCAGAAAAGCGTGAAATAAAGGAGCTTGAGATGCTGGCCAACGGGAATAATGCCCGAAAATTCTATCAAAAAATTCGGCGAATGACAGAAGGTTTTAAACCCGGGGCAAACTCCTGTAAGAATGAGAACAGCGACCTGGTGGCCGATGTTCAAAGAGCACTCAGAATATGGAGGGATCACTTCTCTGCCCTTTTAAATGGAGAAACTGAGCAAGAAACCAGAGAAGATGCCCAACCCGAGCCCACAATCATAAGATGATGGAATTGACGTTCCACAACCCGACTATGATGAGGTGCGAATAGCAATGTCCCGATTGAAAAACAATGAAGCTGGCGCTGATGGTTTGCCTGCTGAGCTATTCAAACACGGAGGCGAGGAGCTGGTAAGGCGCATGCATCAGCTTCTATGCAGAATATGGTCGGATGAATTCATGCCTGAAGATTGGAATCTAAGTGTTCTCTGCCCAATCCACAAGAAGGGCGATCCTGCAAACTGCGCCAACTATGCAGGAATCAGCCTTTTGAATATCGCATATAAGGTCCTATCAAGCGTATTGTGCGAAAGACTGAAGCCTGATGTGAACAGACTGATTAGACCTTATCAGTGTGGCTTCAGACCTGGTAAATCTACCATCGACCAGATTTTTACAATACGCCAAATCTTGGAAAAAACCCGTGAAAAGAGAATCGACACACATCATATCTTTGTTGATTTTAAAGCCGCTTTCGATAGCACGAAAAGGAGCTGCCTATATGCCGCTATGTCTGATTTTGGTTTCCCCGCAAAACTTATACGGCTATGCAAAATGACCTTGAGCAACACCGCCAGCTCGGTCAGAATTGGGAAGTACCTCTCCGAGCCGTTCGAAGTTAAACGAGGTTTCAGACAGGGTGACCCTCTATCGTGCGATTTCTTTAATTTAATGCTGGAGAAAATAATACAAGCTGCAGAACTTAACCGCGATGGAACAATATTTTATAAAAGCGTGCAACTGTTGGCATATGCTGACGATATTGATATCATTGGCCTTAACAACCGCGCCGTAACTTCTGCTTACTCCAAATTAGAAAAAGAAGCGGAGAAAATGGGATTGGTGGTGAACGAGGGCAAAACGAAGTACCGTCTGTCATCATGCAAAGAGTCAGCGCATTCGCGCCTTGGCAACCAAGCCACTGTTGGCAGCAATAATTTCGAAATAGTAAAGGACTTCGTTTACCTGGGAACCAGCATTAACACCAACAATAATGTTAGCTTAGAAATCCGACGAAGAATTACTCTTGCAAACAAATGCTACTTCGGACTGAGTAGGCAATTGAAAAGTAGAGTCCTCTCTCGACGAACGAAAATAACACTCTACAAGTCACTCATCGCACCCGTCCTGCTATATGGTGCAGAAGCGTGGACACTAACGACATCTGATGAGGCGGCTTTGGGAGTATTCGAGAGAAAGGTTCTTCGAAAGATTTATGGACCTCTACCCGTTGGCGACGGCGAGTACCGAATAAGATTTAATGATGAGCTGTATGAACATTACGCAGACGCCGACATAGTTCAGCGAATTAAAACACAGCGGCTTCGCTGGCTAGGCCACGTAGTGCGAATGAGCGAAGATGCTCCAGCCCAGAAGGTATTCTTATCGGCACCCGCCGGTGGAAGCAGAGGAAGAGGGAGACCACCACTCCGATGGAAGGACCAAGTGGAGACCGATTTGCGATCCCGCGGTGTTTCCACTTGGCGCCAGTTGGCGCAACGAAGAAACGACTGGCGAGCTATGTTGGACGGTCAAAATCGCCCAGGCGGTTAGATGACCATTTAAAGAAGAAGAATATAAGACTTTGAAAGTTAGGTTATTATTTCGATCTGTTATTTTATTACTACCAGAACCAATGTGTTCGCATACCTCGAAACCGGGTTTATCGTCTGAAAAGGAGCCTATATGTATATAGGCTTAATATTCAAACGCATAATCCACTAACCGATAATTTCATATATTCAAAAAAGTGCCCTTTGTCATTTATAAAATAAAAAAAATTATAAATTAGAAGCATAAAATGGTATTGTGGTATTCAATCGAAAGAAAAAAAAATTTAGTTCATTGACGAAGGGGGAGGATCTATCCCCTCGCTACCTGGTGATCACTGTTAAGAGATTACTAAGGGAGCACTTCTCTGTCCTATTAAATAAAGGAATTGAATCAGAAATCAAAAAAGATGACTTACCCGACTCCAGATGATATAATTGATGGTCTTCAAACCGACTATTACGAGCAAAGGGAGCATAAGTGGTAAGGATAGTAACGACTAGGTAGGACAAAGCATCGCTACAACAACAACAACACCCCCTATTTTTTTTCAAGGCAGCTTTGCGTGAGGCTTACATGGCTATACAAATGACATGTTGGAGAAGAAATTTCGCTCTGGTACAGGTCACCTGGCTCTATCTTTAAACAGATGCAAACTTAAAACTGCGATTGAGTCTGTTTATTTGGGATCCAGATTTAATACCGACAATAATGTCAGCTGAGAATTTCACTGGAAAATCATTCTTTCCAATATGTGAGGTAAGTTTCATCGAAGACTGGGGTATTGTTCAGCCAATCCAGAGTTGGATAGAGGTCTCACTCCCTTTACTAATAAGAACACAGTGATTTGATGTTGCTATTTCATTCGGACACACACTCGCGAAAGGTGTATCTAGTCGGGTACGGTGAACAGGGTGTGAGGACAAGGCTGTCGCTCCAAGTGAGTGGGGCAGAAATGGAAAGTGTTGGTCTCCAGTTACCGACGGACTGTTTGTTGGTGCCGGTGAATCGGTGCCATGTTACCGATGACCGGTGAATGTACACCGGTATAGATGTATTTGGTGATCCGGAAGGACTCACCACCGGTCTTGGGAACAAAGTTTTGACTCAAGATTACTTCTCCACGTCCCGTAGACGCAAGCAAAAAGACGGTATATTGTGGTATTTGCTTTGTGGTACACATATACTTAAGCAAGAATTATTAAGCATTAGTTAAGATAAACTATTTGCGAATTACAGCTACGTATAAGCAGGCCATTGGGCATGAGCGAAATCATGTTATGTGCTCACTTGCTTTGTTTATTTTGAACAAATATCAGACTTTTTGCGACCTTTTTGGTTTGTGATTCAACGATTAATTATAGCTGGCTCTAGGTCAGGTGCATTAAAACACGTTATTTCATTTTATTCCCAATATATTTCAGTCTCCACCGGAGATCGTCATCAGGAGCAACAACAACAATTTATAATTTTTAATTATTAGGCTTACATATATATCACAGGTTTATTGTTAAACATACATACATTTATTCAGATGTTGGACACAGCATCTGTTTAGTTCGGCTGGTTTCAACTGATTTTCGGGAGTCAAGTAAATGTCTGAATATGTGTGCACATGTCTCAGAGTCTTTCTTGTAGTTCAGTCTCTTATTCTCTTCTGTGTCTATTATGTGAAGCATCTCTAGCGTAAAGCGTTTGTTATAATGTTGTTCTTGTTGTAGTATGCTCACAGCGTCAAAGTCAGGTTGATGTCCGTTCTCAGCATAGTAGGCCGCAAGTGCTGTTTTCTGTATGCTCTTCGATTTTAAACATTTCATATCAGATCGATGCCCTGCTATTCTAGATTTAAGCTTACTTTTGGTTGTGCCAACATATTTTTTGTTGCATTTCTTGTCTCCATCTCCTGCACATGGTATTTTACATATATATATATATTATTATATATATGTATATTATTTTGGTCCATCTTTATTACTTTGCTTTTCATTTTGCTAAAAAATATATTGTTTGTGTACGCCGGTTTGTGTGCTATTCCTACGCTTTCTTTGTCGTAAACATTCGAGCCCTGTAATATCTCGGAAAAACCAGGTATATATACAACAGATTTATATATTAGAGGTTTTTTGTCTTTGATTTTCGGTTTTTTACCGTTGCTGTATGTAGTTATCAGACTATATATTATACCGGATGGAAAATCGTTTGTCCTCAAGATATGTTCTTTGCGTTTCTTGTTTTCAGGGTGAAATAATACGTCACTGGTATCTAATACTCTCCCGGTAACGTTTTTTGCCGTGTTAATGATCATATTTTTCCGGTGTTTTGATAAATAGTTGATAATACGTCCTCAGGATGTAGGCTTTTGATACCAATCTAGCATTATTTTGTTTTATGTGTTTTCTTTGGGGTTTAATCATGTTGGGTTAAACAATCCCTTAAACATCCATATATAAATAAGTAATTTAAAAATTTTAATTGAATAAAAAGGTTAAATTTTAGAGACAGCCACCATAGCT
The DNA here is from genome assembly GCA_949987695.1 of Merzomyia westermanni. Taxonomy (NCBI): domain Eukaryota; kingdom Metazoa; phylum Arthropoda; class Insecta; order Diptera; family Tephritidae; genus Merzomyia; species Merzomyia westermanni. Next base: position 48,536,453 of record OX465289.1, on the reverse strand, counting down.
TTTCTTATAGATCCATTTCGGAAGCTGCTAGACTTCTATATGAGAGAAATTTTTGAACACTCTGCTAACCAGTAAGCAAATATTTATTCACCACACCCTATTAATTTCCCCTCATGTAATGTAAGTATCCACCACGCCTTAGAAATTTCTCCTTTTTTAATGTAAGGCTCCCATTCACCTTCTTCTCTAACCTTACTCTATACACCAAAATCACGTGGCTCTAATATCCATAGGTTTTCACCTACTCGCCAAACTCACCACTGCATTGAACGACTGCAAACACACTGACACAGCCATATAAATACTCACCTTTTTATTTACTTAGAGCCAGGTGAATTCTTTATTCAAATGCTTTCATAGCCATTAAAGCTACCTTAAATAGATGCCATCACACAACCACCAAAAACCACAGCTTAACGGTTTTGTTTTACCTATTGTTAGTATTGTCTTTTGGTTGTAGTTGTTGCTGGTGTATTTTGTCAATTCGTCGTTTCTATCGCGTTTGTTTACTATTTTTTGTTGTTCTCGCATTATTTGCCCTGTTGCTGCCTGCCAGTGCTGCTTGAGCAGGGATTTGCTGATGATGAGAAGCTCTAACGTAATTGATGGTTTGGTTTGCATAAGCATTTGTTGGCCCAAAGAATAAAAAACAAAAATGTTGTTTCCTTGAGATTTTCAAATTTTTTTTGTTGTTTTATTTGTGACTCCTGTTTTGTCTGCTAACAATATATACAATTTTGACTTTATGTGCTTTTCGTTATTGTTTTCCATTGTTTGGTGTACCTTTATGTATGTGATTGTGTATTTATGTATATAGCACTCTTGATAAGCGCCTACAACACAAGCAAAAAACAAAACGAAAAGCTGTAGCATACATTTTGGCGTTTAGTCATGTCACAGGTTGAAAGGTTGTTTTTACGTTGCTTGGCGCGTGGGCTGGACGTTTGTTCTTTTTGGTTGTTTTGTACGCCGGCGAGTTTGTTTACCTTGCGTCACATTTCTAAAACCGCTTTAGTAATTGTTGTTGTTATGCTGATTTTAGTCAATTTGTTATTCCAAATAAGCGGCCTAATTGGGCTGGTACAATTGGTTTTTGTTGTTGTTTTTGGATTTCGTTTCTCTTTGTCCTCCATTCATTTATATCACTAAATAGTTGGTAATTTGTTAATTTATGTACGCTCGGTTTGTTGAGCCAGCAAAGGTTATGAATGATAGCAAAGGTGCTTTACGTATTAAGTGTTGGGCGTGACAGATTATTCTATTCAAATGATCAGTTTAACAGCCTAAAAATTTGTGTCGCAATGGACTACTTAATTTGGACAGTAACGAAACGAGTTCATTTCAGTAATTAGTTTGTAAGTGGCGTACTGATTAATTATTTCCCAAGTGAGGTTTAATATAGCAGTCAAAGATAAGTATCTCCGCATGGGGAAAGCACGTAGGGAGGCCAACTATTTTTGTTAACTCACTCAAGGCCTTCCCCTTCCTTTGCAGTCAAATATAAGAAAAACTCCTGGAAGCGAGCTAGTTTGTATATACGCATACCCCAGGCGGCTTGAGTTTTGTGACTATTCCATATAACGGTGGTTTGTAACGGTTCCAAATAATTGAGATAGATATAGAGTTCCATATATCTAAGTTCTTAGAATGAAGAGAGGAATCCATTAAGACATGCCCGTCTGTCGAGGCGATAACTTAAGTAAACATTTAGATATTTCAATGAAATTTGACCCAAAGGTGCTTTCTGGCCAAGGTAGGTTGCTATTTAAAATGGGCGAAATCGAACCCCTTTTTGCGATATCGAAAATTTCGAAAAACGTTTAAAATAAGAAAAAGCAGCTACAATAGGATAATTTGCAGTTTTATTTAGTTGATCCTAATATTGATGATTTTACCAAATTTTTAGAAAAGAGGCTTGGCACCGCCCACATATGAGTGAACAAATTTTAAAATTTCGACTGCTAATAACTACAAAACCGTTCAAATACCAAAATTTGGTAGGATGTATACTATAATTGTTGTACATACACCCGTAGAAAATAAGCGAAATCGCTTTTCGACCACGCCTACCATTTTCATTAAAGTTAACTGAAAAGGAAGAAACACAGAACTGACTGATACAGGTAGAATTATACAATTTGTTAGTTACATACATTTTCTTATTATTTATATGATTTTGGCAAAATTTTGGAAAGAGGGCATGGCACCAAATGGGCACCAAAGAGTCAATCACTTTTCAAATGAATGCACAAAATGTCAAATTCCAGCTATTATTAACTTCGGAACCCTGTTAGATAGAATTACGAAGCTTGATGGGAGGTTTTGCTATCGACATGTCGACTACGCCCAAGGCAAAATCGGTGGAAGACCACTCCCACTTTTGTACTACAGTTTTCTAAAAGAGTGGTAGGAAATCGAAACAAGCCATATCTCTTTCACTAGCGCAAATATAATGTTAGAATTTGGTAGTTACAATGACCTCATGATCTTATTAATTTTTATACTTTCATGAACATGAAATGGTATTAAAACTTTGGTCCGATGTTTGTAAGTATGCGAAGAAGAAGAGATAGACCCACCAATAAGAATACCGAAATGATCAGGGCGATGAGCTGAGTCGATTTAGCCATGCCCGTCTATCCGGTGTCCGTCTATCCGTCTGTCTGTTTGTACGCAAACTAGTCTCTCAGTTTTAGAGATATCTGGATGAAATTTTGTATGGAGCCGCCATTTTGTATGAGATTAATCATTTGTTGGAATCAGCATGATCGGAGCAATACAACGCATAGCTCCCATACAATCGATTGTTCCGATAAATGGGGTTTGGGCTATGTATATTTAAATTATCAGTTTTGCAGAACTTTTACTAATTGTGAGTAAGAATCGGACACTTAAACCGTGCTGCGTATTTATGAAAGGTATAAAGTCTTCGGCAAAGTCAAAGACAGCCCTTTCTTTACTTGTTTATATTTTTATTTTGCCCACGTGGTAGTACAAAAAGTTTAAAACCTCTACAGGTCAAAACTCCACAACAATTTACCACGACCGCTTTTACACAGCTGGGTCTTTAATGCTCGGCTTCACCCGAACTTAGACTTCCTTACTTGTTATCTCTACATATAATAAAATTGTAACTGGTCGATGTCTGCACCTTGCAGATATTTGAGAAAATCGATAGCAATGATCATTATTAGGCCAATAGAAGCCAAATCCACTGTTTTTAGAATTTTTGTCTGTCTGTCTGTCTATCTGTCTGTATGTTTGGGCGCGCATCACTCAAAAATTACTTAATGGAATTGAATGGAGCTTTTAGCGTTGTATTATTTGACGTTAAACTTAAAATGTAAGATATCATTTTTTCCGATAGCTTGACCGGTTTCGGAGATATAGACCGATTTGTGGACCAAGGTGATCCAAAATTTGTTAGTAGAATGTGGGTATCAAACGAAAGGTGACAATGAGTGCTGCAATAAGCGATGTAATGAAGTTCCATATCTTATCTGGTATGGGATATAATGATGAAAATCGGACTCAGTTTCTTATTAGTTCTGAGACGCAGCGAAGGGGGGGTTTTACCATCCATATAAATTAAAAAGAAAGTAGTGTTAGTTGCACTTTTCATAACTCAAGAACGGCTAGACCGATTGGGCTGAAAATTGGTGGGGAAGTAGCTTGGAACCAGGAAAAGGATACAGGATACTCTTTTTCCGGAAATTGGACCGAGAACCGACCTATTCCACATTTTTTATTTGTTTTGCGACTTATTCGAAATTTGGTACATTGATAGCCTTTTACTTTTATTAAAATTTAAGATTGGTTCTTTTCCGGGACCGACCTATTCCAAAACTTTTTATTTATGGTGCGATTTGATTTGATATATTGGTAGCCCTTTGGTTTTGTTGATATTTGATATTGGTTTTTTCCGGGAAGTGGACCAGGGACCGACCTATTCTAATTTTCTTAAAAATATTTGCAGGGTGAGAGCGCATTTTGACATTTCATTGGGGGAGAGAGTTGCTGGGGGAAGTTCACTCAGTAAAACTTGCAAGTCAAAAACAAATGATCGTGACATAGGAAAGCAACAACAATATCTTACAAATTTAAGTTATTAACCAAAATCCAAAAGCAGTTTTCGTTGCAACTGTTGGCGTATGTTGACGATATTGATATCATTGGCCTTAACAACCGCGCCGTAGCTTCTGCCTACTCCAAAATTTAAAAAGAAATGGGAAAAATGTGTTTGGTGGTCAACGAAGGAAAAACGAAATACCTTTTGTCTACTTGCAAATAGTCAGCGCATTCGCGCCTTGGCATCCACGCCACTGTTGGCACCAAAATTTCGAAATAGCTAAGGACTCCGTTTACCTGGGAACCAGCATTAACACCAACAATAATGTTAGCCTAGAAATCCGACGAAGAATTACTCTTGCAAACAAATGCTACTTCGGACTGAGTAAGCAATTGAAAAATAAGGTCCTCTCTCGACGAACGAAAGTAACACTCTACAAGTCACTCATCGCACCCGTCCTGCTATATGGTGCAGAAGCATGGACACTAACAACATCTGATCAGGTGGCTCTGGGAGTATTCGAGAGAAAGGTTCTTCGTAAGATTTGTGGACCTCTACGCGTTGGCGATGGCGAGTACCGAAGAAGATTTAATGATAAGCTGTATGAGCTTTATGCAGACATAGTTCAGCGAATCAAAACACAGTGGCTTCGCTGGATAGGCCACGTTGTGCGAATGGGCAAAGATGCTACAGCCCAGAAGGTATTCTTATCGGTACCCGTCGGTGGAAGCAGAGGAAGAAGGAGACCACCACTCCGATGGAAGTACCAAGGGGAGACCGATTTGCGATACCGCGGTGTTTCCAATTGGCGCAGTATGTTGGACGGTCCAAAACGCCCAGGCTGTTAGATGACCATTTAAAGAAGAAAGAAGTTTTGCTTGCAAGTATTTACTGATTCCTGTTAAGCGGAAACTTTTCACTTTTTGCGTTTCGAGATAGTTTTTCGTCATTGTCAGTTTACTGACACTTCTTTGAAAGTTTTAAAAATTTAATATTTTGAAGTTGGCAAGTTGATGTGTGTGTTTCGAGTTTCTATTAGTATATTGTGCCGACATTATCATTAACAATATCATGACGATCAAATCTTTGACGAAAAAACTGTAATACAAGTGGGATTCGAAACGGTGCGAATGAAAGGACTGAAGAAGAGCAAGAAATTGCACGTGAAGAGCGCCCCGTTAGTATGGTTCGACTTCGTTCTTCTCAATTACAAGAAACGGCTCGGTTAGCAATGCGAAATCGTTGAGCAAAATTCAGAAATCAACAACTAGATAATTTTCGACCCACAGGAAGAAACTTATGAAGCCCAGTTGTGAATCGAGCAACGTTTAGATACGATTGCAGCACTGATTACTACTTGCATTCTAGCGTTCCCATTGGGCAAATGGACATTGTTTTTCCATGACCATTAACAAATGACAAGGCCAATTCCTAAAAGTTTGTGGTCTGAATCTAGAAAATCCATGTTTTTCTCATGGTCAATTATATGGGGTATGCTTACGCATCGTAAGATCATCTGCGTTATTTGTTCTTGAGCCTGATAATCTTTACATATAATAAAATTGTAACAGGTCGATGTCTGTACATTGAAGATATTCAAGAAAAACTGATAGGAGGGGTCGTTATTGGACCAGCGGAACCCAAATCTACAATTTTTAGAATTTTTGTCTGTCTGTCCGTCTGTATGATTGTGCGCGCATCACGCAAAAACTGCTGAATAGAATTGCATGCAACTTCCACCATTCTATCACTTAACGTCTAACTTAAAATTTAGGACAACTTTCATTAGGATATCTCATCCAGTTCCCGAGTTATTGACCAAAATGTGGGAAAAATGTGACCAAAAATGTGTTTTTTTTTTTATTTAACGAAATACAACTGTAAATAATTGCATTACATTTCGAGGCCCTAGCTACAGGCGCTATAGGCCTGTTAAAATGAATAAATAAAATGAAGTCAGTACCAGTGGTGTTTTATTTCGTCGCTCTCAAAAAAATAATTATGTTGTTGCTTTATTGTAATTTTTACGCATACGAAGTCGCGGGCATCAGCTAGTTTATAATAAAGGAAACCCGTCCAAGTTTTTACACTAGCATCGACGCATGACGTGCTTATGGATTTTCTTTTACATTAAAACCGAGTTTTCAAATGTGTCAGTCAGAGCTTAATCGATCTATGATGCGCTACATTGACATCGCTTACAATATTTTGTATTCCAAATCAAATTTTTGCATAAATCTGAATCAATAAAACCGACGACAACGTCCACAATGCCGTTGTAACGTTTGTAGCACAATTCCTTAGAGCGCTTACCATCAAACATTGCCATCACATGCATATACTCGTATGTATGTATGTGTCAAAACAAAATCACATGCAGATCGCATCACCATAATCATTGATTGCACTGTTCCTGATACTTTATTTTATACTCAGCTGAGCATAGCTTACAGAGGATTCATATTTCATAATTTTAAACATACATATTAAATTTGTTATATCTATTTCTTGTGATATTTTTGTGTCAATATATTGAGGCGACATGGCATCGCTGAGGAATTGAATAACATCAACGTAGAGCATGTTCCGAAAATGGCAGATAAGTGAAAGTGGGGAAGGCACATTTTTGTTCACGGTGAAACTCTAGCCCATTAAATTAATATGGGTTAACGGAAACGGGTCGTGCCTGCTCCCATAGAAATGAAATTTTTCATGGTGGGCATCGCTTTAAATGTACACTCAGAAAAATTAAGATTTTTCGAACATGGCGACACGTCCAATGCAAACTGAATTTTTGAATTGAATGGCTCGTAGTCATAGTCAAATTGAAATAGAATTTTATCTACTTAAGCATCATTCTAAAATTAACATCATTTCATGTTTGTCAAAGTCATTTTAAAATACATTTTATGTCTTAAAGGCAGTTTTATTTTAAAATGGCGAAAACGTTATTTAAACATTTTAAAATCACAGTATGTATCTATAGTTGTGTTTGTGACATTGCTTACTTCAAGACATATACCATACCATACAATAGTATGCTATGGTTTGTGAATAAAATAGTTGACACAGGGTGACCTTGGAAAACAAAAAAAATTTCTTCATACCACCAACCCTTTTACATTTCATTTTAGCTAAAATCTTTGTTAAATATGGCTATGATTGACCAACATTTTAAATGCATTTTTAAGTTAAGTAAAGATTTTAACTAAAACGCGTGTTAAACGACGACTATGATTACGGGCCATTATATTTATATTTTTGAATATCCGCCATCACCCCGTAAACGACTTGAACCGTTGCAGTTCTCCCACTCAAGTGCTGCCAATTTAATGTTTTTACAAGGTTGCCACCTATATACATTTTTTTAAAGGAAATAAGCAAATATGGGCTAACAACCAGGATTGCCACCTAATAATTTTAGAGTTATTCTCTTGTACATTAGCCATTATCTTTTAAATATTGGAAATATGCTACATTAGAGGGGGCCGTATTTTTTTACTTCGAACTACAGGGCAATATATACTAATAAATTAATAATTTGAATGCAAAAGTGTTGACTTTTTGGAATGGCGGTAATATTTCCTATAATCTGCTGCAGTTTGCATAATAAACTGCTTTCCTCCGCATTTTTTGATAACACATTATTCTTTTCTTCTACCGAATTATTGACATCATTACTTTGTATGTGCTTCACTATATCATATCTTTAATTTAAAGCTGTCACCATCCATTTTTGCCGATGGCTGGAAGTCAGCTTCTGTCACTACCGATGTTTTAAGCTTCTAATAAAAATGATGTTGACAATTACAGAAGTATTGCTTAACCATTTCCTCGAATCTTTTTGGAAAAATTTGTAACAGAGAAACTGTGATTTATTATCGTCTAGCACAGTCAGTATGGCTTTATTACTGGTCGCTCTACTTTTACTTACCTCAACCTCTTTCTCGGATTTCTCTATCTCTGCTTTTAAGGACAGATCTTAAGTTAATACCATTTATAGCGTAGGATTTTGATAAAGGCTCTCACTAGATCTGTAACTTGAGTGCATTGCCTTTTAATTTGTGCTTCGGTGTGTCGAAATCGAAAACTGTAAACCTAGCTCGCTAGTTACCATACAGGTGGTTTCCCAAGCCAGTATTCTTGGCCCACTTTTGCCTGCGCCTTTCATCAATGATATTGGCACATACTATTGTTATTATTCTAGTTTTCTTTTCTGCGCTGATGACTTCAAGCTCTTTCGACGAATTAGTGACCAATCTGATTCCTCTCTTCTGCAATATGATCCTAATAGTCTTGTGCTGTAGTGCTGTGCGAATAATGTCTTCCCTTATATTAATAAATGGTATAATTTATCATTCTCAAGGACATACTATATTTCAGATCGTGCACTGGCCGCAGTTAACCTTGGTGTTGTTTTTGAAACTAAACCCAGGACCAAAAAACAAGTGCCTATGACAGTTATTCTATGGAGGATTATGTCTTTATCTTCATTTGTTATATCACATCTTCTTTGGTAATGGTTATGTCACCACAGGTTTATTCTTTACATTTCTCGGTTATAAAACTTGAAAACGACTGAACCAAATTGAATACTTCCTCTTGGGGGTTTGTTTGTAATTAATACGCACAAGTTCAGGAAAAAAAAGACGAAAATATTAAGGGGCGTGGCAACTCCCATACAAGCCTAACTTTTCAGGTGAATATCTTTAAAATGGTTCAAGGTAGGGCTCTGAAAATTGGTATAGAGGTAAACGATATCAATGCCATACTCATGGAAATAACTTTTTTGGTAAAACTCACGTCTGAGTATATAATGTTCGGTTACTGCCTTATTTGTTGTACTTGTAATAGTTGTGATATTTTTGATTTTTTGTATTATGAGGCCTCTAGCGGTACAGTGTGTGGCGACATGTTGGACAAGGCAACTTTGTGTTTGACATGCCATGCACGCACACAGCTAAATATAAGTCAAACTTTTAGCAACGTTCAAAGCGCAAAAATATCCAAACTCACAGATTTGCCGCTATATCTACTACATACATATAAGTACTGCTGTTTGTATATATATGCCTGTAAGTGCACATTTATCTGTTGGAAAAAAATGTAGATTTCGTTGCATTTGCAATTTTAATTGCATAAAATACGCGCTCGAACCATACACCCAAAGCGCACCGTGTGGCAGGCTAGTCAAATGATGATGCTATGGTGCGTTGCGTTGCGTCGCTTCGCCATCCGTTACTATTCGTCGTAATTCACAAATGCTTGTAGGCTAAATGAAATTGCCGGCATCATGATGTCAGCGACATTGATGCCAGGATGAGCGGATATCAAACCAGTAAAAATAGATTTTTTGTGTACGAGCATAGTGGCGTTATAAATTTAAGTAGCTTCCAGCTCTTCTAAAATTTTGTTGTAAGCCATTGAAGGGATCTGACAGTGCATGCAGTTGGTTGTTTGGTTTGGGAAGTGCACACGAACTCCAATTATCACTTTTGGAGCTTTTGTGGGTTAAGATCTAATAACCTTTGTATGAATGAGTTCTATCCGCAGACCTCAAGATAAGATGCCTAAAATTTGGCTTGCCTACCTTTAACAAATTGTATTCTTTTCCCTCTCCAGTTATCGCTTCTTCTACATTTTTCCTTATATCCTTTTTTCAACTTTTGCTTTTCCCCCATCCCCATATACCATTTCTCTTATTTACTGTCTTACTTTTCCTCTAACACCGCCTCCATATCTCAAATTTCTGTTCCTACTTCTCCCATTTCCTCGGCGATATGTACATAGTTTCGATGATATGTACATAGTTTCGAAGATATATCTAATTAACTTTTATTTGATCCTGGTACTGCTTTCTGTTTCCAAGGTTTTTTGATATATAAAACACATATCTGTATAGAAAATATCTTAAACTTGAACCAAATAAATTCTTAACTATGCCCAATTGCTACTTCAAATGGACTGGAGGCTTTAACGCTAAATATGGCCTGTGTTGTTTCACAAAGATCGACCATAAATTTTGGACATTTATGAAGCACAACCGAAACACAAAAAATTTGAACGTGGCACCTCCCACTTTTCCAAAATTATATATATCTTATGCTTTAACCTCTGATCTCAAGAATATACTGTGAAAATTTCATAAAAAGCGGTTGAGTACTTTGGACGCCTATAAAGGACACACGTTCATTTTTATTTACAAGATTTATAAAATTAACGATAACTGACTCCAATTGAAAACACCAAGGGAGGTGAAGTCATCCTCCAAAGGCTTTTCCTATCTCGGTCGTGGCTTAGACCTCCTCTGCTGCCGATTCCGGTTGTCGATAGGTAAAACTTCTGATCATGACTTTGTTTATGCGCATAATATTACCCAGACAGCGGAGCCCATGGGCTATAACTTTCCTTTATCTGCTAAAAGCTCAACGTTAAATTTTCTTCGATATTCCCCGTTGGCATCACCGGAAGGTCTAGAATACTTCAAAAGCCATCTCATCGTCTCTCTACACTGTTGATGGTTCCGAGTATAAGAGTTGATGCATGCTTTTCAAGAACTCTCCGCCCCCCTGTTTAAACAGCTGGGAGGGTAGTGTGTTCTTTCGTGCATTTCGCTGTTTTAAAGCTTTATAATTGGTGAGAGATTGGGATATGGAGTAAGTCATCTGTCTCGCATTTTAGTAATGAGGAAAAGTGTTCGTTCTAGCCGGTTTGTCTCAAAACCAAATTTGACAAGGGATGACGAAAAATCGTTCCAATATACATCAAAAGTGTTCCCTCTATACCTTACGCACGCTCTCTACGTCGGTTACCAGGCTATTATTTTCCCCGAAAGAACTAATCCCGGATTTGAAACTCTCAAGCCATTATTCTCAGGCTCCTCACACTCACATTACGCCTTAACTTTCTGCTCTCTAAAAAAGCGTTTCTCTTTCTATAGTGTCCCAAACGGCTGTGGGGTAAACGGTTTTCCGTCTTCAACTTTTGTGAGCATTTTCTTCCAGCGCAAAGGCTTGCACGTTTATTGGATATCACAAGATGATGCACGTCCACAACGGTGAAGTTTTGTGCTGCCAGCAATAGTGGTAACGGTCCTCTATACTTCGTTGTCATCAACATTAAAAGGAGTTCCTCTCCGAGGATTTTTTTACTTTTTCCTTTACCCGATTTCGACACATGTTTAGACATATCTATATAGTAAGCTGCCTACTCACTCAGGATTACATTCTTGTTTGGACAGAGACCATATTACGGAAAAAATATTGTCATTAAAAACGAGTCCTCGGAACTGCAGGCAGACTTCACGCAAGCGACCAACCAACCGAGCAAATTTGAGCACTTTACTGTATTTGTATGAAAGACCTCCCACAAAGTGGAATAATTTTTTACGCTGCCGTGGCAGTAAAGCCACTTTTGCAATACACCCAAAGCCAAATTTCACATCTGTTAGGGATGCAAAGTTTTGGGATTTTGATAACCTAGAGATTTCCGGATCTGATGCTATAATCCCGGGAATTGGAAATTCGGTATTCTAATTTTAAAGTATTGAAGAAATAATTATATTTTTACAACTTTTTTTCAAACTAAAGTTGTATCACAAATAACAAAAGAAAGAGTTAATTTTTTGATTTTCAGGAAATCACCCTTATTAATTTTTGAAGCAAAATATTTGAAAGTATACTGGGTGCTTTTCATACAATTTTCAGAATAGATTATCATGGTAAACATAAATTTTGTGAAAAAAAGTTTCATGTTACTCTAAGGAAGATAGTCAACAAAGAAAATTTAAATATTCAAAACTATTGCACATAACCAAAAATTTAAGATATTGATTCATAACTAAAACGTGGGAGTTTAAACACTTAAAAATTACGGTGTCCTAGAAATTGTGTAAACATATCCCTTAAAAAATTGAAAACTTTACTTCAAAAATTCAAAACTTTCAAATTTAATTTAATTTTTTTAAATTGTATTTTATATTATTCCCTTCTCTTTTATTTTATTTTATTTGTCTTTTTTTAATTTAAATTTATTTTATTCTATTTAATTTCAGTTCATTTCATTTCATTTAATTTAGTTTAATTTAATTTAATTTAATTTAATTTAATTTAATTTAATTTAATTTAATTTAATTTAATTTAATTTAATTTAATTTAATTTAATTTAATTTAATTTAATTTAATTTAATTTAATTTAATTTCATTTCATTTTATTTTATTTTATTTTACTTTATTTTATTTTATTTTATTTTGCTTTGTTTTGTTTTATTTTATTTTATTTTATTTTATTTTGTATCATTTGTTTTCATTTTATTTCATTTCATTTTATTTTATTATATTTCATTTCATCTCAATTCATTTAATTTTATATTATTTTATTTTATTTTATTTAATTTTAGTATTTCAATTTTATTTTCCTTTCTTTTCCTTTATTTTGTTTTATTTTAGTATTTAAATTTTATTTTATTTTATTTTGTCTTATTTTATTTTATTTTGTTTTACTTTATTTTATTTTCTTTTATTTCATTTTATTTTAGTTTATTTTATTTTATTTTGTTTTGTTTTATTTTATTTTATTTTATTTTACTTTATTCTATTTTATTTTATTTTGTTTTAGTTTATTTTATTTAATTTTATTTTATTTTATTTAATTTTATTTTCTTTTATTTTAGTTTCTTTATTTCATCTAATTTAATATTTTTTATTTTTATTTTATGTTATGTTATGTTATTTTATTTTATTTAAGTATTTCAATTTTATTTTCTTTTCTTTTCCTTTATTTTATTTTATTTTATTTTAGTATTTTAATTTTATTTTATTTCATTTTCTTCTCCCTTCTTTTCTCTTATTTTATTTTATGTTATTATATTTTATTTTATTTTTTTAAATTTAATTTATTTTAATTTCACTTTTTAATATTTTTTTTGTTATTTTATTTTATTTCATATCTATTAATTAATTTTTTTTTGTATTTTATTTGACACAAATAAAACCAAAAAAATTACGAAAATAAAACAAATTAACTTCTGCGTTTAGAATGCTGAGTAGAAATAAATTTAACATGAATAATCGCTTCTTTTGTTTTTACATACAGGGCAAATCCTAACCGCAGTATGGGTTTTTGGTAGTCTGTTTGCCGATTGAGAGCATTCATCGTGTTTTTTATATCCGATCAATGAAATGCAAAGAACGAGCCAAGCAATCCAATCAACGCCAGCAAACCATTTGCATACACAGACACACATAACCGAAGCTAGGTGTCAAGCAAGAATTTCTATACACGCATACAAAGCCAAATCTCACGTACAACTGAGATATGCATAGAACCAACATCAAGAACAAGGCACAGGCATTCCAATTAATTTTTATATATTTTAAGGTCAGACGGTTTCTCAAACGGTTTTCCCACTTTCGTCAGCCTAGTGTGTTTCGGGATTGTAAAAATCTAAAAAAAGGACATCCCTAGTATACCGGTACAGCTTTTGTTAGTGTGCATCTCTTGGCTGCGAACCGCTAGTAACCCGCATTCGTTTCATAGACTTTATACGAAACGATTCATAGCAACCGCCAGCGTTTGATGTTGGCATGTAAGTGTGCTCACACTCGTATTGTTTACCATCCAGCAGCTTTAAATGAGCAGGTAAGAGCATGCCTTTTACTACATATTGACATGCATGTTATACATGAGTATACATATGTACGTGTGTATGCCCACAGGTGCTTGTCTGAGCTATGAGATCTCTGTGTGCTTTGCATTTTGAATATTTTATAATATATGTATGTATGTGTATGAATACAGAATTTTATTATTAATTAGCGAGTTGCAAATATTTGCTGAAATACGACAATTTTTTCGAGCCTCCGTTTGTTTGCTTAATAATTTTTTTGATTTCATTACACAGTCATGAGATTAATAAAATTTTCTTTTGCCAGCGGTTTTTGGTTAACAAAGTGCTTAATTAATTTAATGATGTTACCAATTATTTGAGGTGTTAATGAATGAGCTGACATTTGTATTTATTTGTAGTTACATTTATCTTGAAAAAGCATTGACATTCAATACAAAAGCACTTCATCAAGCCCTTATGTTCGGAAATTTTCAAATTATTTTTGGAATGCGTCAGTGTCTTTACAATTTATTGTATACGTTTCAGTTGATGTTTTATTGATAAAAATTAATTTGTTATTTATTTCGTATTTAGGAGCAATCGGTGTGCTGCAAAGCTTTCCACGCATAGATTTTGGATACAACTTAAAATATTCTCAACACCATTCGGAAACACTGTCCATGTTTATGACATTTCTAATGTTTAGAAAAGATTCTTGTACGCGCAAGTGGAGTATGCTGGAGTGACTCCAATGCACCTATGTTTTTTGAAGTACTAGTTTTGGACAAGTTTTGGGACAATTATTCATTATTATTATGATTGTTCACTGCCGATTTGAGCACCATTCCAATATAGATGTATGAACACCTACTTAGACAAAACGGAGACCTTTTCAACATGTTAGACCTCTCTTATGCTCGAGTCATATCATCCTTTAGTTATATAAGATCACAAAAAGAGCTTGCAGATGCAAGTTAACACGCATCATTTGCGCTAGCTGCAATGCTCCCACGGCTGGCCAATACACGTGCCGTTGACACAAAATCCTTGCACAAGTCCACAAGTAATAAATTGGAGCAAATCAAAATTTTGAAATACACAACACAAAAACACTGCACAAAATGTATTTCTGAGCTTGCGCAGGAAAAGGAACATGTGCTCTAATTGTATTAAAAAAGTAAGCTTGGCTTTACTTTTTGCTTTTTTTTAAATAGGAGATGATACCACTTCCCCTACACAATTTTATGGTACCGATAGCAATGTTGCATTCTCAGCAAATACTAGTTTGCCAAGCAGGCTCAACTAGTTCGAGTTCTGTAAAATTTCCATACTAGAAACTGCTATTTTTAACATGGCGATGCCCTACAAGATTGCAATTGTCCGCATCTGCATCAGCACCATACCAGTTGGAATACTAGTCAGCCTCTCTATCAGCTATACACAAGCTGACATACTAGTCATCATATACATACATCAACATCATAGCATTCAAAATACTAATTTGTATATACACTAGAATCATACCAGCCGCCATACTAGTCAGCCTATGCATCAGTATCATACCAGTTACTGTTCCACTTCATAGTAGATTAGTTAATTTTTGCTTGAAAAATACACGAAAATTGGAAAATTACATTACCAACCACTTTATTGAAAATTCAGTCAACAGATATAAAATATATGTCATCAGGTATAAACATATATCTATCACTACATTAAAAAAATGAAACCAATTTCGATATAAAAATATAGTCCCTATTCATAACAATTTTACTCTTGGAAAACATTTTTCTTGAAACATTTTATAGAAAGTTATAAAATTTAAATATTAATCTCAAATAGCATCTAATCCATACTTGTAAAAATATCTTTACATAACATTAAGGAGTTTCAAGGAATATTCGCTTTTTATGGTGAAAATTTTAAGTTTTGGAGTTCTTTGCAAATAACCATGCAGATAACTCACTTATGAAATTTAGTACATAATATGCAAGTTTTTAGCAACTAAATTTTTTAAAAAGTGCTATTTTAACCACCTTGTTATTGTATGTGCCTCTTTTCGCCAATTTCGTTGTTGTAGCTTTTGAAGGATTCCATTGGAGATTCATTGTTATTTTATTTATGAAAACTGCATTTCACAATTACAATAAATCAACCCTGAAAAATAACAACAATTCAATATTTTTTTAATGATTTTTTTTAAAACTTTTTTATTAGAAAAAGTTACTTAGATTATTCCAAAGAGAAATGTTATTTACTTACACAATTGATTTGACAAATGATCTGCAATTCAAATGTACTATTTAAACCACGAAATTCACAAAAGGATTATGATTTTACTATCAGAACTATTAGTTACAAGAAAGTTTTATATTTCATTTCATTTCATTTCATTTATTGATTGTCAGTATTAGCACAATAAGATCCTGGTTGATCTTTTATAGTGCAACAGTGATTACATAAAATTGGGTATAATTCTTAAAACTGAAAACTTAAAAATTTATATACTATTACAGGTACAATATTGAGAGCAAAAACAATAAGGGTGACAATAGTTACAAGGACACAGAACAACAATATTTTACAACAATGATTGACTAGGCTAAAAGCAGCTGAACTCAGTTTTTAATTTGCATATACCTTACCGAAGAAAGAAAATATAACATTCTTAAAATTGCCTTTACTTAAGCTATTGCGAACCGGATTGGGGATAGAGTTCCATATGAGGATAGCATTGACGAAGAAAAGTCTTGTAGAGTTTAGATAATTGTAGCTGGGCACGATCAAATCACTTATGCGAGCAGATCTAGAGAATGTTAGCTTATTATATAAGTAAGTAGGCATTTTATCAGCAATCACGCGACACAGAAAGATACAGTTTCTTGCCTTAAGATACTCAGATATTTCACAACCTAAGAGACTCGTTCCCCACGCAGATATATGATCATACTTTGCCAAACCGAAGACATACCGCGTGACATGATTAAAGGCGACATCAATCTTATGTGCCGATTTAGAGTCTAATTTGCTGTATATGCATTTTGAATAGCAGATAATTGGTAGTATTAGTTGCATTGCAAGCCGCTTTCTTATTCCAAGTGGGGTGAAGGCCGCAGACATTCGTAAATTACGTAGAGTGTAGTAAACTTTACTTATAACAGCATTAATATGATCATTACATGAGAGACTAGAGTTAATAACCACCCCCAGATTCTTTACTTTAGACACATATTTGAGGCTCTTATTATTAATGCATAAAGCTGGGAGATCCAAAGAATTAATTTGCCTTTTAGATATGGGTAACACATACGACTTTTCAATATTAAGGGAAATGCAATTTCTTTGCGCCCAAGACGAAATAGCTGACAAGTCGCTATTCAACTTGGAACAAAGTAGAGAGGCTTGTGCATGTGTTCCAGACATATACAGTTGTATATCATCTGCATAAGCATGCATTTTCGCATACAAACAGGTGCTAAATATGTCATTAATAAACAGGCTAAATAATAATGGTCCAAGTATAGATCCCTGTGGTACACCACTAAACAAAAACTTGAGACTAGAGAGCTGCGACCCCACCTTCACTCGTTGTGCTCTACCACCCAGATAACTCCTCATGAGACTTACCGCAGCGTCACCAAAAGCGAAATAAGACTTTAACTTCATACATAACAACGTGTGGTTAACAGAGTCAAACGCTTTGGAAAAGTCAAGCAAACACAACATAGTTATCATGTCACTGACATTGGGCCCGAATATCATCCAGGATTTTAATAATTGCAGTTGAGCAGCTATGCTTTGCTCTAAAGCCAGACTGGAATGGGGAAAGTAGTTTGAATTTATCAATATGTGAATGAATCTGTTCAGATAATAATGTCTCAAAGGTCTTTGACAGTGCAGGTAGAATGCTTATGGGACGAAAATCACTTAGACAGCTGGCTGTCTTATTTTTAGCTACAGGAATAACAGTAGCAATCCAGTAGCATTTGAGCGTACCTTATAAATGCATCTCACCACATCAAACTCCGACACAGCACAAAATTCAAATTGTTGAGAAAAAGTCACAGGACAAGGAATCGGGTGGGTGCTTGGATCATTGGAAGAGTTAGCACAATTTATGAACACAGCATTCAGATCTTCAGGGTCAAGCGAGCAATCTGTGTTGTCTTTAACATGCACACGGAGACTTTTCAAGTTACGCCACAACACATTATTTCCATACCGCATAGGCTTTGTTACGTTTTATAATTATATCACGAGCAGTTTTGTTGAACCAAGGACAAGATCGTGACTTTCTTTGAGCGTTGCGCATCGGTACATGAGCATTATAAAGTGATAATAGTATACTATTTAAAAAGTTTAGCTTATCATTCACCGATGGCAAGCTCCAGCAATAAGTCCAGTCAACACAAGATATATCAGTGCTCAAGTTGTTAAAATTAATCGAGCTATAGTCAGGAAAACTACGAGGAACAGAAACTAAATTATCATGGTCAAAAGTAATGTCAAAGGAACAGAAGATTAGATCATGATCAGACACAAACGAAATTTGGTCGAATTTTAAGACAGAAGACAAATCGGACACAATGAAATAATCGAGTAGACTAGGACAACAGTTATTACCGTACCTAGTCGGTACAGAGGAATTCACTAAGGAAAGACCAACACTAGACACATCATCTAGAAGGCGGGAGCTGTACATATCACGACATAACATATTTACATTAAAATCACCACATACTATTATTTCATCATAATCCACTGCTACTACCGACAACGCATTAAAGAAATCGTTTACACTTAAACATCTATTGGGATTATACACGCAAGACAAAAGGACCTTAGACCGGCAATTGGACACCTCCACCAACAAGTACTCCGTTGTACCTTCCCCAGCATGGGATACTATTCTCGATTTAAGGTATTTTTTACAGTACATAGCTACCCCTCCACCCTTTTTATCCATTCGATCATTCCGATATATAGTATAACCCTCAATTTCAAAATGTGTATCCTTTATCTCATTCCTGAACCATGTCTCCGATACACATATAACATCCACCGAAGACTGTTCAAATATTCTCCTCACCTGATCCATTTTCTCATTACTAAGGCTTCTAGCATTAAAATGAACCACATTAAAACCCTTTTGCCGACTGCACAAAATATTCACAAGCGCGAGACTATTATCGCCAACGCCATTCGCATTATAGTCTCTCATCATTAGCATAGCACAAGTTAAAAGCAACGTTAAGATAACAAGAAAATAACAAAATTGATAATATGCAATAACTGAGTTTAACTACCTTTACAAAAACTAATGCACCACAACTAGGAAATATGCTTAAGACTAAACTAGCGAAACTGATGCAAGTCCTCTACACAGCTAATACCTGTGGGCGGGCTGTCCGCAGCGCTGTCGCTTCTCACGTAAACCAGACCTCTTATTGTGAAAACCGACTTCAGCTTCCCATTTCGACGCAGTTTGACGGCTTCTTGTAGCAGAACTCTATTTTCTTTAGAGAGGCTTTCATAAATATGAAAGGATCCCTCCATACCAAGAGGAAGTAGGGGAATAGCTGACTTGATTTTTTTACGTTGCTCACGAAAAGCTCGCAGGGTACGAGTGCGGTCTAGAGGCGAGTGAAATTTGATGATAATGGCACTGTTTACATTTGAGATTGAGGGTTTCGTTCGAAAAATATCCCTTATTTGAGGAGCCAGGAAGTCAATAGACCGACAAACCATGTTAAATATAGTTTTTAAGTTTTCGCCTTCATAGTAGGGTACGCCAAATACAACCGCATCAGCGGAAATATCAGGCGCAGCACTCTGTTCCATGATATCAGTTATCATGTTTTTCATGGAAGCCATTTCCTGCTCAAATTTCATCGCATTCGTTTCCAAAACAGTAATTCGGGCTGATGAGTCGGCAACCACAGCATTCAGCGCAGATACTTCTTCCTCGATTCGCTTTGAAAGCTTGTTTTCTACCTCAGTTAGTCTGTCGGCTACACTTTCAATTAGAGGCCGCAATTGTTCTGTATGACGATCAACTTTCTCTTCGAGATCTTTAAGCTTATCAAAAACAGCCGCAAGGGTGATACCATCATCAATCTTAGCCACTTTTGCAGTTGGGTTCTCCTTGCTTAGTCTACGTTTAAGTGTAGCAGATGAGGGGCCAGGAGTAGACATCGCAATTTATGAATTTATTGATTCGTCTGGTCACCTTAATTTAATCTGAACAATACAAAGACTTCACACACAGATGGCGCTCTTGCCCTCTTAACAAGTGTCAGACCAGTAGATAATGGCGCAAAGTGTATTACTTGTATGCACTATTTGTTGTTGCTGAAATGCAATTATATTCTTGAAGCGCTTTTTATGTACTTTATTTTATGAATTTTCACAAAAAGCACACCAGATAGCAAAACACAGTCATTAACTTCCGATCAACAGGAAGCAGATTAATATGTATTTAGAGATTTTTACAATTGTTTAACACTTTAAACCAATTTATTAAATTTTGAAATATACGAGCAATAAAACTTTCGACTTGCTTAACCAGGGTTGCCAATTCATTCGTTTAATTAAATGAATATTTAAAAACTCAGAATATTAGTTAAACAGAAAATTAAAATGTAGGACGGCGTTGTTAACTGAACGATTGCTGTCCGAATACTGATTTGTTTTCGCTCGTGTATGCATGTATCGACAATTTAAGAGGGTTGTTGCTGCTTATGACAGCGGCAACTTTGCAGTCGCTCAAACTGGTATAAATAAGCCCACGACATTCTCGTTAATGAAATAGAATGTTAACTAACCAGTTTGGAAGTTGGCTGCAGGGTGCAGCAATAATCACCACTCACGAATGTTTGCAGACATGCGTACAAATCCAAATTCTTGTAATTTTACCACAATTCTCTGCGCAAATAGCACAACCACAACATACACCACGCAAATCCTTGTGCAAATCAGTTATTGGCGCAAGTAAATTTGGTCGTTGTGTTTGGCGTGTAAGCCTTATAACATTTCTCACATCGAACTGGCGCACATTGCAACCTAACACCTTAATTCAAGGCAATGGTGAGTAGCAGCGACTAAAACTTAGTTATTGCATTACTCCAGACGCATCGTCGGCATAATTCTCTTTCACACGATTGTGAAATGGAACCAACTCATAAAGCACCTGTGGGAACCAACGGCCAGGCAACAGGCTGTCAACAATTACACAATTAATGAACTCCGGAAATTTGGTTTTATAAGGCAGCAGCGCCCGCGGTATAAGCTCATCCGAGTTCGAAACGGGACCCTTCTAGATAAATTTTCCTTGTTTAAGTATAGTCAAAAAAGTGTTGTGAACTTTTTGGATGTGTTGTTTCTAATTGTATCTCGTTGGAGACTCTGGGCGTGTTGGTACACCAAAATAATTTTTTTGGTGAATCAGGACTATCAGACCTTAACTTGCTTATAGATATGATATGGTTTCTCTTTTTGATATATTTGCCAGTGACGATGACCAGTTAGGATAAATAAATACGATTTTTTCTGGAACGATTTACCGTCATCCCTTGTCAATTTTGGTTTGGAGAGGAACCGGTGTCGGCGCTGTGCCATCTTCAGTGTCTTTCTTCGTTCTCAAAATTGACAAGGGATGACGGTAAATTGTTCCAGGAAAATTCATAGTTCTACCCTGTATAACCCTAAATAAATACAATTTTTTTTGCAAATAAGACAGAGGTCATTTATAAAAGTTAAATTTTCGTTTTCTCATTTTTCTAAAACTTAGAAAGTTTTAAGATGAATTTGGAAGCACCCTGTGTGGCAATTTACTGCAAAGATTAGGCTTTGGACTTTCAGTAGTATATTAAACAGGGATTTGAAAGTCGTTTCTTTTTTGTTATTGTTCCACAAGTAAGTAACGAAACAAAACTGTATCGTAACATGTTATACCGAAACTTGCAACGAAACTTTGAGAAACGATGACCCCTTGTAATAATTTCCTTGAAACGGTTCCAACAGAAACAAAACTTGTACCAAAACTGCCTACAGAATTGATCACAATAACAGAATTTGTAATATAAACGCTAGAGATAGAAACAAAACTAGTAACGCTACCTCAGTAACCAAACTGTAACGAAACCTCTAGCACGCAATCAAAATTCCATACTATATGAAGTACATGTATAGTATTTTTCTAGAGTACGGAGGGGGGAATAAACAATACAAATTTGATTCGTATAAAGAAACAGGCGATGTAGATAGGAAATATAAACTTTAATTCATAATATTTGTGTCACACACTAAAATCACTTTCAATAGATATTTCAGCGGCGAAAAAGTTAATTTTTTGAAACAATTTTTTAATAGTTTTTTGTTTCGAAATATCTCACAAAATTTTACCTGATTAAAAAATTGAATCTACTTAACCCTTTCGGTTATTCTATGCCGTATGGCATGGTCGCATTTCAATGGCTTTTTTGTGACATAAACTTAAGCCATTGATTTTTTTTTTAATAATGTATTTTTATAATTAAGAGATCAAGTGTCTCTGTCGATTTCGGATTTTTGCAAGAAAAAGTTACTTCATAAAATTAATAATATAATAATCAAAATACTTTCGTTTTTTAACTTTTTGTATACAGTTTTTTAGAAAATGATTCTCCTAAATAAAACTTAAAAAAAATTAAAACCATAGGACAGTTAAGTAAGGCCCTACGATTTTTTTCATTTCATACCATGCCATACGGCACAGATGTCATTTCTGCAGCAATATCTCATTCGTTTGATGAACGCTAAGGTCGATAGACGTTTTTTATGGTATTGATTTAGCTGTGTGCAACTCTTGGCTGGAATATCGCATTGTTTGCGATAACAACAATATAAGAAAAAAAGATCAAATGGATTTACTCGCGTTCCGAAATCATGTTGCTGAGG
The DNA here is from genome assembly GCA_949987695.1 of Merzomyia westermanni. Classification (NCBI taxonomy): domain Eukaryota; kingdom Metazoa; phylum Arthropoda; class Insecta; order Diptera; family Tephritidae; genus Merzomyia; species Merzomyia westermanni. Next base: position 48,513,840 of record OX465289.1, on the reverse strand, counting down.
GGTTGTTATCACAGGCGTCGGCTGCAAGCGTTTCCAGAAAACGAGGAAGACCCGGACAAATTGTGGATGAGGACCTTTCCGACACGCCATCAATTTCGAGACCTAGGCTATGTTATGAAAGGAATCCTTCGGTTTCAATTCGATTCGACGGAATTGATCATTGGGTGACCCACACAACTGTAAGACGTGTATGTAAAGCTGAAGGATGCAAGGGATATTCTAAACACACTTGTTCGAAATGTAACGTCCATTTATGCATTCCAAATTGTACAGAGAACTGTTTCAGAGAATACCATGAAAAATGAGGTGAGTTTTACGGTGAACGACCACGCCCACTTTTGAGCCAAAGTTTTCTAAAAGAGAGGTAGGAAACCGGAACATGCCATATCTCGTTCACTGAAGCAGATATAATACCAGAATTTCGAAATTACAATGAACTGATGATCTTATTAGTAATTTTTGTTGAAATTTTGGACAAGGGGCGTAGCATCGCCCACAAATAAATGAACAAAATATCAAATTTCAGCTATTATTAACTTCAGAACCGTGTTACTGTCTATGCTTTTCAACATTATATATAGCCTATGCTGTAACCAGTGAATCCAAGAATCTACTTCGAAAATTTCAAAAAGATCGGTTGTGTACCTCGGACGCCTATACAAGGTTAACATTTTATATAGCATGGGGGCGTGGCACCGCCCACTTTTTCAAAATTATATATAGCTTGTACTGTAACCAGCTAACCCAAGAATCTATTGTGAAAATTTCAAAAAGATCGGCTAAGTACTTTGGACGCCAGACACACATTAATTTTTATTTATAAGATTGCCCACATGGTAGTAAATAAAGTTTAAAACCTCTATAGGTCATAACTCCACAACAATTTACCAATTTACCAGGACCACTTTCACAATGCTGGGTATTTAATGTTCGGTTCCACCCGAACTTAGACTTCCTTACTTGTTCTAATTTATTCTCTATTTTGACGAATAATTGTGAAGCACTCTATTTCTGTGACACCCTGTGTTTTCAATTATTAAAAGTTCAAATAATTAGCTTTCAGGTGCAAATTTTAATTTTTATTATTTATTATTAATTTGTACAAAATTATTTTTGCAAAGAAAGAACTCCAAAGGCTCCTATAGTGCGACGTCTCTTAGAACATACCTATGTTAAAATATCTAATCTATGGATGATAGACAGTAAGCTTACTAGTTGGACTTGTGGTGTTCGTACAAGAGGTTAACTTGCGCACAACCAGTTGATTTGCCTGCAGTTTAATGAATTATGGACTGGTAAAAGTATAAGCAATGATTAAGAAGTCGTTGGGCCCTTCAGCGATTTACATTCACACAAACAGTAAAAAAGAATCCAAATTCGAAAATACGCTAATTATCTATATCTACGTAAACAGAAAATAATTTCCCAAGTGCTAAGTACACTACCGTGATATGCAATCGATATGAAACTCTTCGTCAGAGCAATGAGATTGAAAATAAACAATCCTTTGTTGACTAAATTTTGATTCTCTTGGCAATGAAATGAGCTGTCATCATAGCAGTGACATATTTTGAATTGAAATCTGCAGTAAGAAGGGACCGTGTTCCTGTTGAATATACTTCTCAGTTTTCCATCAAGGTGACAGTAATTTCAAATATTCGTTTGCGCTTTAGAAATTGTGGTCTGCGGTATGTAGGATGCCACATGCGACATGAGGAAATGATATTGTTTTCTGTTCTGTTGAGTTTTTCACAGTTTTTGCTTATAGAGCTGTGAAGCTGTTAAATTTCCCAAAGGAATTGCAATCTTCAAATACATTTGTGTGTTTGTAATACTTAGACAATTGGCGAAATATTAGAGACCCAAGCTTACCAAGTTATTATTATTAGCAGCTATGTCGGCCTAGAAATCCAGCCAAAAATTACGCTTGCCAAGAAAAGTTGCCTTGAACTGAGTGGGTAAAATCGGCATATAGACGACTGTACAAGAATATGTAGGGTCTGAGCCCAGAACTCACAGCTTGGATATACAAAGCAGATACGACCGAGCCCACGGAGCAATAGTGTGGTGAAAGGCAGTCGAATGAACTACATGAGCAAAATGCTAGGCAAAGTACTGCATGCCCGGCAGAGGCTCTAAACGTGATATGCAACCAATCGACCTCTTTTTCAAGGCAACAGTATCCAAGGATGCAGTTAGGCTTCAGGATTTGGGACTCTGGAAAGGCCGCACGTATGGCTGCACCCGTATTCTGCTGAATATCAACGACTCCTATATCCAAATAAAGACGCACTACATCTGGCTCAGGACAGTATTTAATACAAACTTTAAGGAACTATTCCCTTAGAGGAGGAATGGAAAGAGAAGGAATTCACTGAAAACTTCGACATATCAGTGTTCACGGACGGTTCGAAAATGAGCTTTGGACTAGGGCATTTTTGCAGCTATTGAAGTCCACCCGGCAGGAATGGGTCTAGAAAATAAAAGCTCCTGCCGCAGATGTAACCTTCCGGGAGTGGAAGAGAGTCCCGAAAAGGTCCTTGCTATCGTGTCAATTCAAAGAATTCACAGAGAGCTCCTTCGCTGCTCTTTCCACCCCGTCGGACGTAAGATCTACATGATCATTGGCTCAGCCTCAACAATACATCAATACATTACAACAGGTAGAATAAGGGAAGCTCTCCCGAGTTTCCCCGCAGAGGCAGCCGCTGTTGGCAAACGAAACTGAACATGTGCTCACTGCTACCAAGGGATCCACAAATTAAGGACCTTAATGAGGAAATCAGACGGCTCGTTGGTCAACACAAATGCCCCTAGTGGGTGGAGCACCTAAGGTAGTGTTTGCAAATTGGGGTCTACAGTAAAATCTTTGTCCAATCCGAAGGAGGTTGACAAGGAACATGGGCACAAGCTTCTCTTGTTTCCAAAGAGGACTAGATTCCGAGGAGACAATGGTAACACTGGCCCAACTTCGATCTGCGTACTGTAACATATTAAACACCACTTATTTATTTAAAAATTAAGTGCGCCACCTCAAAATGTTGAATATATAGAATTTTTAATTATATTTTTTTGTTTACAAAATACAAACCTTAGCGCTATAAAAAAGATTAGCCTGATATTCTAAGTTCATTTAAAAAGTCAATCAAGTAAGTCTTCCATGATAATCCAATATCACAAAGTCTAATATTTAATTTTCCGATTATTTGTCTTGCAATTTTTTCGTTTTCACTGTTGCTTCAAAGCAAAATTTATTCGCACAAACAAATATACAAACAAACAGATGAACAATTCAAATTTAAATGGTTTTCATTTATTCGTAAACCTTCACCCTTCAACCTGATCCCTAGAGCTAGGTAACACAGCTTTTCCAACCATTTAGAATCCATTTCTATTTGGAATTTGTCATCAACCACTTTGTATTCGAGCATTTTTTGTCATTACAATCAAAAGTAAATCCGCTTGACATATCAAAACATCGAAGTTTCTCGCATGCCTGTGTGGCTGTGGCTGTAAGGTAAAAGGGCTGCCGAAATCCGATTAATAGTTTTCTGGATATATGAAATATATTGGAATGTCTAGGTAGAAAAGTAGATACTTAGAATTATTAACCACCAAATTGCTTAAGAATAAAACTTTTAAAACTTTTGTAAAAAAGTTAGTTGTGGCTGATTTTTCCTTTTTTCGTCGAGTATGCTTCTTATAACAAAAGTAACTACTGCTAAAGATGGACAGTAACCTCCGAAAATTTTATTTCATTCCATTTAATTAGTTTTCTTTTATTTTCTTCTATTTTATTTTATTTTGGTTTATTTTATTTTATTTTATTTTATTTAATCTTATTTTTTTATTTTATTTTTCATTATTTTATTTTTTATTATTTTATTTAATTTCACTATTTTTATTTTATTTTATTTTATTTAAATATAATTTACTTTAGTTTATATTGTTTTGTTTTATTTTATTTTCTTTTCTTTTATTTTATTTTATTGATTTTTTTATACCAACAATTTTTGTTGATTTACGGCCTGTACATTTTCAAGTATTCATGAAACGAGCTCAAGGCCAAGAATAATAATTTTCACTTTTTGAATTTTTTTTATGAAAATTATTATTGTTTTTATTTATTAATAATCATTTTAATTAATTATTAAAAGTTTTTGATTGAATAGAGTAGGAAAAATGTTAAGAGACAACTGCCATAGCTTTTCTTATAGATCCATTTCGGAAGCTGCTAGACTTCACTCATCAGAGAAATTTTTGCACGCATTGCTAACCATTAAGCTAACAATACGCTGGTTTTCATTCATATTTCATATTTCATTGTACTTTTTTTATTTTCTTGTATTTTATTTTATTTAATTTAATTTTATTTTATTTTATTTTGTTTTGTTTTATTTTATTTTGTTTTCTATTATTTTATTTATTTTTCTTTTATTTTGGCATTTTATTTCACACAAATGTAACCACAAAGATTACAAAATCAAAAAAAAATTAACTCCTGTGTTGTATATTCTGAACTAAAATAAATTTGACATGAATAAAATCATTATTTTGTTTTTGTAAGCACTGTATATTTATCATAAACGCAGTTTGGGTTTTTGGTCCTCTGTTTGCCGATTGAGAGTATTCATAATATTTATGCACGAATTCCGTGTGATAAAATGAAAACAACAAGCCAACCAATGTAAGGAAAATCAGCGCCAGAAAAGCACTTTTATACACACACGCACACATAAACAGATCACTCATATATATGCCAAATATCATTTACTACACATCCATGTACACAACCAACATCAACCAAAAAACAAAGGCACATTTTACACTTAAAAAAATAAAATTTGTCAATATCAAACGAAGGGTAGTTTAAGTCGAATTTAAACAAAAATATTTCTAGGTAGGGTTACTGCTGTCAACTAATATTATCACAATTTTATTCTATATATCGTCGGTGATACTGCAAGCTATATTTGTCAAAAACTTGTATAGGCCCCTGCTTTCAAGATCTAACTAAGATATCACTTACGCAGTTTTGCGGTGTGACCAACGATATATGGTATTATCTCGAAAACGAGTTTGACCCATTTGAAAAGAGCACATCGCCAAATTTTTTTAAGTGTACTTTTCAAAACCGTAATAAATTTGCGAAAACCCAAATATTTTTTAAGCTCTCCTATAGGCTACGAAATAAATATTACATAAAAGAACACACACATGCAAGTCCTCCGTTTACGCTTTGCGTCATGAAAGTGGACAATTTTTGTAGCCGTTTTTTTATTACTATTTCTTTCGATTTTTTATACGACAATTGAATTTTGATAGAAGAAATGCAAATGGGAATTGAGGCAGAAAATAAAAATAACAACAATATAGACATTTACAATATTTACAGCACGCACACACATACGTACATATCCATACCCATACCCAGATTGTAAAGGAATGCTTGGCCCGTCAATAATATTGTATTGGACACAAAAACGGCATTGAAACGCAGAACGAAAATAATAATGAAATTGAATGACTGAATGATTGAATGAGCTAAGCTTAGCTGAGCATATCGACTGAAGGCGAACTTGAATCTGTGGACCGGTAAGTTTGGTAAGTGACTGGGCGGGTGGTCGTTTAGCGTTAGAGTAATTGGGTTGGTCATATTAAATGGCTGGCTCGAGTGAATGGTAAGCCAAGTAAATGAATTTCGCGTTTGGGGGACATTGTGACAAATTTTTCTAAAAGACAACAACAAAGCAAACAACGTAAACCTCAAGAGTCGAGCACGGTGTGGGTGAAATGGCGAGCTTACGATTTGTAAAGCGTGAAGGCGAAAACAATTTGGTCTGGCTCATTGCATTTGTTTGACTACGAGCAGAGTTCAGCAACCAGACTGAGCTACATACACTGCTACACATACCACAGATTGATGTGTGACTGGGCTGAGTTAAGTAGCTGACTTTTTCATATCCAATTTTTTGGCTCATTCTCATTTCTATGATTTTTTCTTTTATTAGCATTTTCAGTTTTAGTGATTGAATGAAATTATTTGTGCAACAACGAAAAATGAATTCGTTTATTTCGATTCTTTTTTTCTCAGTGACCGTTCAAAAGAACCGTTGTTAAGAGCCATTCTAAAAAGAGGCTTTATTTGCTGATGTTTATCGGCTCGCTAGCATTTCAAATATAACAAAAATTAGGTTTATTGACTTATTCCACTTTTGAGACGTGAACGTTTAGCGTTTTTGACTGATTGGCTTCTAGAGTACTTTGTAACGATTGGAAAAAATATATAACTGCTTAATCGATTAGCAAAATAAATTTGTTAGTCGATCACATTAATAACAACCTTTTGTTCGTCTGTAATACTCTTTTCCCGTTTTAACACGAGATGCTCTTTATTGGTGTTTGAAACTGCAGAAACAATTCCTTAAAACTTAAGGGAGCATTACGGGCAAACGAAGGCTTTTGCCGTAATTTATACTGTACGCTTTATTCAAACCTGTTAAATAATGATTACTAATTGTAATGATTACCGGTTTGTTTCGCTATTTTCATGAAAGTCCATTTAATGATTGATTACCATTAATATCAATTTTGAATGATTATATTCTAATTAATTAAAAAAATAATAAAAAAAAAATCATGATATTTTACGATTATTAAAAAAAAACCAAATATAAACAAAAATGAGCTGTTTTGATTACTTTCGATAATTTTTGATTATTTTTGTTTTGTTTAGATTATTTTTCATTATATTTGATTATTTTTTGATTTTTTTCAGTATTGTTGATGTATAAATTTGGGTACAGAGATAATCAAATTGAAATTAAAAAAAAAAGAATCAAAAGTAATTAAAACAACTTTTCTTTTGTTCTTGATTGTTTTGATTTTTTTTTTGATTTTTCTAATCGTAATCAACCAATAATTTCTTTCTTTCCTTTCTTGAAAAAAAAAAAAAATAAAATAAAATAATCATTACCAATTAAAAAAGCCATCAAATTAAATTATTAGATTACAATAACGGATCAAATTTACCAGGTCTGCCTTTAGTACTAGAAATTTCAGGATTGATTTGTTTTACCACTAAAATCTCTTACTTGACTCCTTTGCTTATTTGTAATCCAACAGAGTGCCAGAGTCAACAGTTCCACCTTGCGTAAAGGAAAGCAGGAGATGGCTATTGGGAGATCAAAGGCATCAACGTATTTAAAATGTAAGTCACCACCCTTTTGGTGGACCTAGCGATGGCGGTCTTTTTACCTACGGATACCCAATAGAGTCATTATTCTGGAAACGCCCGCATTTCATCTGATCAGTAACCAACATCTGAACAGTAACTAAAAAAACGATGAACCTCCCTGCGAACGGCACCGAATATATCCAAGTTAATGTGCTCTAAAGACTAAGCAATTCTACTGATACACTTCGCGAGACAGTTAGTTATATAACGTAGATTTAAAACCGCCTCTTATTTCTTTTGACATTTCCGCAGGTAACAATCGAAGGATGAGAATTCTAGCTGTCAACCCAAGTAAGCTGGAAGTTTTTCTCTTTATTAGGATGATAATGATAATTCGAGATATTTAAGCTGCATAGAAGTGGACGAGGTGGAATCACCAATGTGGTACCACAACGGACTATAAGGCAGTTGTCACCCAATTTAAACTAACCAAAGAATAGCTCTTTTGAAAACAAAAGATTACGCAGATAAGAACGTAAAATTTCTCATAGTTTGTACTTACTATTCGAAATAGCCTAAGACAATGCTCTTCTTACTTCTTGCGAAATAATTTTCATTTAAGCCAGTTCGATTGTTGTTATTGTTAACAGTGAAAAAAGCATTTCCAACAGGGTTTCACCAGAGTGATACTGTGTTAGAAGAGTGGTTCAATTAAGCGGATAAAGACATGTTTAGTATCTTGGGGGGTCATACCACATCCAGGAAAAGTATTTGGTGGGGTTTAGTGTGGATACGTTTATACGAGTTTAACCTATTACAGTATCCAGATCGTAGTTTGGCCATTATTACCCTAGTCTCCCTCGGAAGGGCTCTCCCCTTTAGCTATTTCAGGTGGTTGGATTTGAATAACGTGGTTCAAGTGCCGAAATCTCAATTAGGTACCTACAGACGCGGTGTGGAGGTCATTAAGAGCCTGTCTATGGTTACACAATTCAAACGGCTGGGTAACTTGATGACGGATTTTATTATATTGCTAACGCAGATATTTTCTTATATCTCTAGGTGGCGGAGTTCCATCTAATAGATGACGGTTTGGATGACTAGGTTTGTGGCAGTTCAATAGAAAGTGTCTGCTCAGTAACTCTGAGTGCTCTCTTAACTTGAGCATTTTTGTCGCTTGAAGAAGCTGGAAAGGGCGTGGAGCTAACTATTGGTCTATGTACAGAATTCGCCAATGGAGGAGCTATAATAATACAGTCATAAGCGTAGGAGACTGTAGAGAGGATAGAGTGTGAAGACTCGATACATTAGAATAAAACAAATTGGGTGATAGGACCCCAGCCTGTGGCACGGGCTATGTAAAGGGTGTTTTTTTTAGGGGTATAGAACTTCGAATTGAAATAAAACAAAAGAAAATCGTTTAAGGTCCATCAATTTGGCTTTATTGGAAGGACAATTTTATGCCATTAATGTTTAAATATGATTTCGGGCATGTGGCCGCCGCGGCTGGCTCGAATAAAGCCAATTCTACAGGTCCAATTTTCAACCACTTTTTCGAGCATATGGGGCCGTATGTCGGCAATAACGCCACGAATGTTGGCTTCCAATTCCCCTAACGTTTCTGGTTTGTTGGTGTAGACGAGCGACTTCACATATCCCCAAAGAAAATAATCCAATGGTGTCAAATCACACGACCTTGGTGGCCAATTGACAGGTCCATTCCGCGAAATTATGCGCTCATCGAATGTTTCCTTCAATAAATCGATTGTGACGTGCGCTGTGTGGCATGTAGCGCCGTCTTGTTGGAACCACAACTCATCCACATTCATGCCATCCAATTCGGGAACAAAATAGTCGGTTATCATGGCTCTATACCGGTCTCCATTAACGGTAGCTGCCTCTCCAGCATTATTGCGGAAGAAGTATGGCCCAATGACTCCACCAGCCCATAGAGCACACCAAACAGTCATTTTTTGTGGATGTAGTGGCGTTTCAAGGGTCTCATGTGGATTCTCTTCACTCCAAATGCGGCAATTTTGCTTGTTGACGTAGCCATTCAACCAAAAATGAGCCTCATCACTGAACAAAATTTTGCGATGAAAATCAGCATCGAAATCAATCTCATTTTCGGCCCATACACCAAAATCACGACGCATTGCATGGTCTCGCGGCTTTAATTCTTGCACAAGCTGGATCTTGTAAGGTTGCAAGCCAAGATCTTTGCGCAAAATCTTCCATAAAGTTGATGGACAAAGCTCCAATTGCTGTGCACGGTGGCGAATCGATTCATTCGGGTCCTCTTCAACACTTTGCTCTACAGCGGCAATTGTTTCTTCGGTGCGCACTGTTCGACGTCTCTGCGGATGCGTATTATCACATAGAGTAAACGTAGTGCGAAAACGATCCATGGTTAACCGAATTAATTGCTCTGATGGACGATTATGTCGACCATAAAATGGACGGAGCTCACGGTAAACTTCGCGAACTGAACCATTATTTTCGAAATAAATTTGCACGATTTGCAAGCGTTGTTCTTTTGTCAACCTGTTCATGATGAAATGGCAAACCAAACTGAACATAAATGACATTAGAGTTGCCAGATTTGACCACAAAATGCCAGTTTTATCTCTATTCGAAAAACAAACCTGTAAAAAAAACACCCTGTATCTTTAAACTAACAGGGTAAGACCACCATATTTTGCAGAGTTTGTACTTATTGTAAGCAAGGGTCATGAAAGGTATAAAGCCTTCGGCACAGCCGAAGACAGCGCTTTCCTTACTTCTTTTTAATTGATTTGAGACTTTCAACAAGATAGAAGTTCATGGTTTTGTGATTTCTTCCCATAAGTCTCAGGTTCAAATCCCACGAAAAATAAATCAAAACTGCTGTTTACCATTTCTACAGCTTTTATTACCTGGTGGGCTGAACGCAAAAAGTTCCACAAAACCTGTTAAACGCTATGTCCAATACCTGATAACTTGCCCCTTTCCTTATAAGCGCAAAGATTCACAAACAATACAAAGCTCACACGTAACACCACGCAGGCATACAAGTCATTGGGCATGTAGCCAGTAGCTGTTGTAGTTGGCCGTTGATTTAGTTACCCACTTGTTGATCCTTACAAATTGTTATCCTTTATTTATGGCGGATTGGTACACACACCATTACACTGTTTCTTCTTCTACATACGTTCCTTTTGGACTCGAAGCATACACTGTGGCGTTGGTCATTCGACCCTCTCGTACCATCGTTGTTAATGTTCTACCAACATGAGCTTTGGAGCCACTGACATTAGTTATGTTTGTAGTTTGTTTGCATGTTGCCACACAGTTAAGTAGTTACATATGTAAGCCAAATGTTGCTTGCAATAACGGTATTTATGTTATCAGCTTTTGTGGGGACCATAACGACTTCAGTTGCTTGTTGTTGGAACTCCTGTAAGCACTTAGTTCTTTGGATGATAACGTAATTTATATTTTCTCACTACGTTGTACAAATGTGCGATTTATTGCTTGTTGTTGCTGTTGTTGGCACCCAGCACACGTGTGCTTTGCTTTGTTGCTTACCTTACGAATGAGTCACCTGAATGAAATTAGGATTCACATAAAGGCAACTATTAGTTTTCAGAGAGGCGGGAAAGTTGCTTTGAAGTCGTGAAGTATAGAGCGGTTGCGCAAGTGAGTTTATCGAAACCGGATTTCTTAAATTTGGTTTATTAGTGGCGAAATCGAAAACGGAAGCAGAGCTTACGGTTTAAGAACACTGATCTACCTAAATGAAGTGGTGGTGTGCCTAAAATAAAACCAATTACCGAGTTACAAAAGAATAAGGGCCGGTTTCACCAACGCGACTAAGACTTAAACTAAGTCGTGACTCAAGCTGGCATAGATTCGAGACTAACTTAATTTAGGTTTCGCCAACTGAGCGACTTAAATAATTTTGAACACAACAACCCGATCAGCTGTTTTATGCATAGTAGTATTTTTTCATACCAGACAACTCTGCGCATCCCAATACCCCCGTGCGAAATGGACATGTATGGCCATACACGAAGGAATGTATTGATTTTACACCCATTTCCCTTTAGTTGGAAGGTACTAAATTTAGCGGCCCTAACAGCCGGTTTCACGAAAGTTATTTGAATGAAAAATAATTTTTTTACTCGAATTTCATACGAAATCTGACAGCGGAAAAAATAATTTTTCACTTAAGTCGCTTCGTGAAACTGGCTGTAAGTGTTGGGCTACTGAATATTCAATATAAATGCGCAAGTTGAGGGAAATTGTCCCACTTTATGGCTAAACTATACATCTAGGTAATAGCAATTGTATATGTAAGGATAGATATGGCCAAACTGCAGTGCCGTCAATCAAAAAAACTTAAAAAAACATTAATTATAATATAGGAAAATTAGCTCAAAAATGACACCAACACAAATGACAAACATGTATTCACACTATAGAGCCGCTGTTGTGTGAGCAAACGTGTCATGCATGTTATTGCATTGCTCGTGTGATCGGCTCTCACAGTGAGTGCGAAGAGATGGTAGTGGACCAATGAAAAACAAGTATTCGCACTATAGAGCCGTGGTTGTGTGAGTAAACGTGTCATGCCATTTTGCTTTAGTTGATATTGTATTGATCACTGGTTACGATGCATAGTGTCAGCGGCACTCCTGAGAGCACGAAGAGTTGCTTTGATGATACAAAACCAAAATAATTGATTATTCATACAAAGTATTCAACCCCGGCGATAGCTTTGTTTTTAAATTTGTTGTTGGGATGGTGTGAATTGAAATAAAATAAATAAGAAGATTAAAACAAAGGACAAAAGTAGGCATACCGGTCGTAGGAGGTAGTGACGTCCAAGTCGATGGTTGATCTACGGATATGATGCCTCTCACCCCTCATTACCTTTTCTTACGAAAGGAGAGATGACATAACCGAGAATGTTAATTTGGTCACTACAATCGAAAAGAAAGGAAATGAAAGGAAAGGAGAGGAAAGGGAAAGGAAAGGAAAGAAAATGAAAGGAAAGGGAAGAAATGAAAAAAAAACGAACTGAAAGGAAAGGGAAGGAACGGATAAGCAAGAAAAGACAACAATAAAATAGCAAACAACAAAATAAATTGAAAATAGTTAAAATAAGATAAATTGAATTTCAGCCACTGGGTATTCTCTAGTATTTATAAACCAACAAAAAGTACTTGAGTTGGAGGGAGTGTCTCAATATCAAGAAAAATTTAAAGAAATATTGTTTATAGAAAAACTTTGCTCTAGAGTGTCCTGCATGTTCATCTTCGATGCAGAAAAATTCGGGTCCAGTTTGAAAATCTGATACATCCCTACCGCAGAATACTATGTTCGTACATAAATCCTTACGATCTTCGCTTACTACTAGTATTTATAAGTTATTGGGGCCAGATTTGCGGAAGGCGATGGCTAATTGATTTTGTTATTTAATTCGTTCTAGCCACTTGAAGAACGATCGACGATATTACGTGCGAACGAGGTTCGCTTAAATACTCTCCAGCTGCTATATTTTGATGTAAGAACTTCATCGTCAAATATTTCTGAAAGTTAGGTAATTAGCATTACCTTGCGTTCCACAGTGATGCCCATATTTCAAAATAATTTTCAGAATGAACTTAAAAATTGCCTTGTCTCAAGGAAACTTTAGTTCAGTAAGTTTTTTAGATGATCTAGGATGTTTTATGGAACAAATTCTAAAATAGGACATTCTTGAAAAATATTTTGAAATGAGGTTATCTTCCACTTAGCCGTCAATATACTGTGTCAAGGTGCATTTAGTTACAGTACTTCTACAACTATTTTCATCGATCCCGTGCGTTTAAGGGGGCCTAGAATATACTAGAAGTAGGTATGCCTGTCGTAAGAGACGACTTAAGATCGATACCGGTTTAGGGATCAACGTAATAGTTACCACGTCATACGGGATATTAGATTATTTATACTTTATTTATATCATTATTATTATGTATACAGGGTGGCTGGTGAAAGCCGCTACCAAAAAAAAATTAAATAACTTTTTTTCTATTTAATGAATCTGGTTAATTTTTTTTTTATTTTGCATATTGACTTTTACATTTAACAAAAATGGATAACTGGGACACTGAAACAAGAATTTGGATTGTCCGCCGCTATCACGCACTGGAGTCCGTAGTTTCGGTTCAAAGAGGGTATAGGCGCACGTTTGGCGGCAATCCTCCGAGCAGATGGACCATAATAAGACTTGTAAACAATTTTGCAGAGCATGGGACAGTCAACAGAAGACCTTACCATCGAAACCCTTCAGTTCGAACGGAGGAAACAATCGCTGCTGTAGCTGCTGCCATACAAAACAATCCACGTGTTTCGACAAGAAGCTTATCTGCTCAAATGGGTGTAAGCAGACAGTCATTACAGTCAATTATGCACAAAGATTTGGACTTATTCCCATATAAAATTCAAATGTCCAACAAACTGAACGCTGCAGATATGCCGATTCGCTTGGAATTTTGCCAGAAGATGCTTCAAATGGTGGAAGAGGATGGAAACATGTTGAACTGTCTTTTCATGTCTGACGAGGCCCATTTCGATTTAAACGGCAACATAAACAAACAAAATTGTCGAATATGGAGTGCTTCCAACCCACAGATACTCCATGAGACGGAATTGCATCCACTTCGTGTCACAGTGTGGTGTGCAGTTTCATCACGCTGCATTGTCGGGCCCTACTTCTTCGAAGAAAACGGTCACACCGTTACGGTTACTGGAGACCGTTACTTGAGCATGTTGAGAGAGTTTTTCTATCCAGAATTACGCCGAATGAGAATTTCTTTCAACTCTGTGTGGTTTCAGCAAGATGGTGCAGCTCCTCATATAGCCCAACCTGTTATGACAGAATTGCGACGAAAATTTCCCAATAAGCTGATATCCAGAAACTCCACATTCCGTTGGCCACCCAGGTCGCCTGACTTTTTCTTGTGGGGTTATTGCAAACAGGAAGTCTTCAAAGCAAAACCAACAAATTTGAATGAACTAAGGCAATCCATTCGAGAAACAATTGCGGCTATTCCTGTCTCAACTCTCCATGCAGTAATGAACAACTTTTTGGTAAGATGCCGCACATGCATCGACGAGCAGGGGGGGCATTTAAATTCCATTATTTTTAAAACTAATTAAGCTATATTTAATAAAATTTATTGAGCTTTAACAAGAATAAAAGAAAAATGAATTCCATACACTGCAGAAAAACTTATTTGAGTTTCTTAATGTAGCAAAATTCATCAGCCACCCTGTACAATACATATCCTTATAAGGACTCACACTTACTTTTGGAAATACAAGGCAAGGACATGCAGGTCTCACTTGTTTTTTCCTACAGCTGATGCTTAGACTTTTTTAAAGTTTTGCGAGAGTTTTTCTTTCGAATATTCACAATGTATCTCTCATCTGATGGCAGTCTCTTATAATAAACTTTGCAAGGAGTGATATTTGCTCATCGTAAGCTGATTTTAGTAAATTGTTCATGTTCTGGTGCCATTTTTTTCATTTTCCTGCAAAGTGGCAGGACCTCCAGTTTTTAAGATGACTCCCAGTTTTTGATTGGAATATTTTAGCGCCAGATACTCACTAATATGTTATCTATCCCGCTATTTGAATTTAGAACCTATGATATTCAGTATACTTGACCCTACTGTGATATGGTGCGGTCCCACTTGAAGTTTTGGTCGTCCACATATTTTCAATTAGATTCCTTCCTTTAAGTTCCGCAGTGTTCCAGCACCCACATTTGTTCAAAGTTTATTCAATTCCATTCAGTTCATATCGTTCCTTGAATTCGTCACTGTTCCAGCACAAACATTTTTTCAAAGTTTGTTCTATTCCACTCGAGGTTTAAATTATTTGTACCTGCAAAGAAAGCATTTGAACTTTCCTATTGTTTTGACAATTCGAACCATTGCGATATGTAGACCCTGCTTTCAGGGTGGGGGCATATTTTTTTCACCTCCAGACTAGTTGCCACAAAGTTCTGCCAAAAGCTCCAATCGGAGTTGTTGGATAGTGTCCTGTGGAAACGCTTGGGGCCAGGGTAAAGTTAATGTATTATGCAAGTATCCAGGGGAACCTCTTCGTAATCAAGCCGAGAGTTAAGCCAAGAACCCGGCTGATGCTTATTCTAAAATAATCCGCGCTTCTATGAGGATTTTTTATAATAGGCCGGCTTGTCTGCAACTTTCATACTTTGATGTGAATTCATCGTGGTTCTACGGAATACGTTCTGTATTCTCTGGGCTGGATAAAGAAGCGAAAAAATGGGCTTGAGCTAAACAAATTTCAATACTAAAATTTCCAGATAGTTTCATAGATTGAAGTGATCATC